>VWZZ01006069.1:98074-112613 GCA_013399095.1 Psophia crepitans | reverse complement strand
CGCATTTTTATACAGAATCATTGTGGTAGGACTTTCTTGTCTGAAATTCTGTTTATTTTCTGGGACAGACTTAAATGTTAGCACGATGTGGATGCTCCGTGCTGTGAAGCAGTGGTCTTCTGGCACAGTGAGGAAGCACCTGACTCTCTGTACTGGTTTTGGCTGGGATAGAGTTAGTTTTCTTTGTGGTAGCTGGTAGGGCGCTGCGTCTTGGATCCGTGACCGGTGGTGGTAGCACGGGGACGTTGTAGCTGTTGCTCAGCGTCAAGGTCTTTTCTGCTTCTCCCCCCGCCCCGCCAGCAAGTAGGCTGGGAGGGGACGCAGCGGGGACCACTGACCCCCGCTGCCTTAGGGGGTGTCCCACCCCGCGTGACGCTGTTCTCAGCAATAAAAGCTGGGGAAGAAGGAGGAAGGGAGGCGTTCAGACTTAACAGCGTCTGTCTTCCAAGTCAGCGTTAGGCATGACGGAGCCCCGCTTTGCTGGGGATGGCCGAACGCCGCGATGGGAAGCGGGGAATGAATTCCTTTTGCTTTGCACGTGCGGCTTTTGCTTTACCTGTTCAACTGCCTTTATCTCAACCTGCAAGTTTTTGCATTCCTACCCTTCCAATCCTCCCCCCAACCCCCCCAATCCCAGCTGCATGGGGCCGAGCTGCCAGACAGGGCTGACCCACAGCATTCTCCCCTAAGCAGAGGCAGTGTGGAGCTATTAATTAAGCATCTGCCCAGCTAATTCTGCGTCAACCAGCTGACCTTCACCGCTTCCCATGCCGGAGCAGCCCAGCCCCACATGAAGCCGAGTATTTCTGCGTGACACTGTATTTTTCTGCGTAACCAAAGCTGACGATTTGTGTACAGCCGCCCCAGGAGAGAGCAATGAATCAATTGTAAAAGTGTAAAAGGAAAAAAAAAAAAAGGTCTTTTGTGATTCATGGGCTCTACCAGCTTCTGAACTAGAAGTCGCTCAGCTGACGTGTGTAATGTAACAGGAGAAAGAAATCTGTTAAACGTGACCCCCCCTGCCAGCAGCGACTGACTCTGTGCCAAGAGTAACCCTAGAATTCTCCGTAAAACAGTGTGTTGGCTCACGTTCTACCGAGAGACTCAAGGAAAGCAACCCCATACCTTGCTAATCTCTGAATCTTGATACACGCTGGAGCTGGGGCTGGCCTGGGGAAGCTGAGATTTAAAAAGAAATGCGGTGTCTTCGGGCAGTCTGAAGACTTAGCAAGAAGGGGATCGGCGTGCTGAGGACGTGGCTCTTGGTGCGGCAGGTCGGGCCGTCGGCATTCTGGGTTTAGAAAGGCGGCACCATGGGTGGGGAGGGAAAGGGGACGTGTCAGGCGGTGCACGGGTGGTGGCACGGCCATAAAACCAACAGCTTCATTCCCAGCTCCGCGCTGGGTGACGTGGGTGAGCTTTTTGTTGCGCAGATGAAGAGAGCGTCGGTGTGGGGAGCGGGGAGATGGCCTCACCGCCGGGCCTGCAGGACAAATCCTGCTCTCCTGGCGCGGTTTGCAACCATCAAGCGCAGCCTGCGCAGCGCTGCCGTGCAGGAGCCTTGGTGGAATCTCCAGTTCCCGTAATGAAATTATGGGAATTTCATTTCCCATAATGAAATTCTAATGGCTGTTAACAGCACCGGAGAGTCGCTTTGCAGACAAACCGTACAACACCCCCTGTTTAGGGACAGGGACTCTCTCCCAGGGCCTGCATACAGCAAAGTCTCTAAGCTCTTACCTCCAGCTACAGTCTTTGCGTTCTTAGTGGGAAAGAGGTCGAAGCCTGAATGTTTTGAGGGGGATTTCCCACAGGCGAGCCCCGTTCCTGATCTGCTGTTGTCCCCAGTTTCTTCTTGCCGAATGTGTCCGGCAGGGAATTATAGTCCTAAACCGCCGAGCCAGAAGCGGAGGAAAGGCAGGGCGGGCGCTGCCCGCGGCGTGGCGCTGGGCAGGGACGGGGCGCCGAGCGAGCGATGCGAGGGTGGGCAGGGTGATGCTCCCGTCCACGCCCCCCTGCCCTGCCCGCATCCTGCTGCGAGCCCCCCACGCCTTCCCCCCTGCAGCCGGGAGAGAAGGGGGTCCCCGAGGGCTCTGCTAACCCCTTCCTTCCCCACAAAACTGCTGCAAGCCCCATCTCCCGAGGCAGCTCCTCGTACCTGTGTTAACGTCAGGCCATAGCAGCGCTTTTCATGGCTTATTAATTAACTTTCACCACCGCCCCCCCTGGAAACACCTAGCCACTCCCTTTGTCCTCACCTATCCCAGCCATTTATAGCAGCGATGGGATGCTAGAAATAGAGGCACGTACGGTAAGAGCCCGGAGGAGCCCGGAGAGGAGAGTGTTGGAGTCGATTTGCAAAGGAGATATTTTCTAGCTGGCGGCGGTCAGGCAGCATGAAAAGCCCTGGGTGCACTTCAAGGTAAGGGGAGAGGGAGGCGAACGCCGCGGGCACGGAATTAAATTGTGGTTTGTGGACAGGTCTGGTTCAGGTAACCCCCGGGAGCTGTTAATAACCTGTGAAGTTAGACCCCGGTTTGCTCCAGGCTAGGGATTGATTTCGCCGTGAATTTTTCATTCCTGTATTCCAGGTCTTTTAATTTGAAAGAGCCTTGTTAGGTCAACACAGAGGTCTGTTCTTTTCGGCTTAAGCCAAACGAACGAGAAGGTTGTCCCAAAGCCTTAAAGCATCCGTAGCGGCACCTCCGAGGGCGACTTGAGAGGTAATTTTCCCTGTTTTCTTCCCGGCTGGGAGACGGCACGGCGCAGGTGGGCAAGGCGAGTCGAACCTCCGGCGCCAGCCCCGCCGACCGCTCCGCACGTTTTTTTCGCTTCTTAGAAGAATTTTATGTCCTGGCAATCTGCTCCTACACGCTTCCTCCGAGGGCTCCCAGGCTGGCTGCAGGTCTTGCGTGCTCGGGCAGCTTCCGTGCGACGTTCGAACTGTGGCTTTCTCTCTTGAACTGGGCTTTGCAAAAACGGGGCGAAAAAGATGGTGGCTGCGATCGTACCCTGTGACTCGGCTACGTCGGGCTTCACGTGCGCCGGGTGAAACGGCTGCGGCCGCGATCCCCTGCGTCATGCCCACCTCGCTCCCGTTGATACAGCCGGTGGTTACGAAATGCCTCTGCTCATGGCTGTGCCTGGTCGTGGGAAAGATCGGCTCTGCCTGCGGGAACACCAGGTACTTGCCCGGCTCACCTTCAGCCTGCATGTGTGAGACAGTCAGCAGCAAAACAGTGCTGGGACGAGCAGGACTTGGTCTTTCTTGAGGGGATTAGTGGATGGGGGACGTTTTAGCAACATTAAACGTGGTGTCTGTTGGCCCGACGCGGACAGATTTAGAAGTGGCTTGGTCAGAGGTTTGCGGTCTTGTGAGAAAGGGGGGTGTGTATGTGTGTGTGACACTAAGGGAACAGTCCTTAAGAGCGGTGCTGGCTCTCGCGGAGGTGCGCCAGGGTGGTGGGTGCGGAACGGGCGGTGAGGCCCCGTGTGCAGGTCTGCAGGACATGTTGAAGCCGATGACGGCCCCTGCGGGTGGCTGAGCACCAGGGTGGTGATAGGGACAGGACTCCCTGCAGTGACCAGGCACAGGACTGGGCTGCACGAGCACGCCGACCAGCGCCCTGCGTCCCTGCAACCCCTCCTCTCACCTCTTTTCCCCCATCTCCCTCCTCCTGCACTCCCCCCACCCCAGCGATCACCTCTCTCCCTTCCTTGGTCCTTCCTCAGAACCTCCTGGGCTGAGCTGGGGCAGGGGCAAGGTGGCTGCAGTCCCCTCTGTCCCTCAGCCCGAAGGCAGGTATCTTTCCATCCGTACGTCCCCAGGCAGGGGAGCACGCCCCATGCCACACGGCAGCGTTGTTTGGCACCTCAGGGGCAAGAAGCCCATCATTCCAACCTGGGGAACGGCACCTCCGTGGCCCATGTGCCAAGAAATCACTCACTCTTCTCCCTTAAAACCGGCCGCTCCAGGAAGCTGCCATGGTTTTGGCAAGCCTGGCGTAGGCTGGGTGGCCACCACTCGCAGCGGCACCGTGGCCATCACTCAGCTGGAGGCTGCCGTTGTCTTCAGGACGCTGCCGCGAGGAGCGGGGTGAGCTCTGCGCAGCCCCTCGGGGCTCCTGGTGCCACGTTTGTGCCTTTAACTTGCCCACCAGTCCCTTGTGCGGCACCGGCAACGCTTTGAGGCTTTACGTACCGAGGTAATCGGGACCGTTACCCCTCCCTCTGTCTCCAGGTACAAAAGCCAGCCCTTGCTCGGGGCTTTGTCCAGGCACAGCAGGTCTGCCGGGAGCATCCAGTTGCGCTGGAGATGGGCTCAGTGTGCTGCACATGTTTGAAGGTTTGGAGGCAGGACGGCACTATGTGATTTCTTATTAAACTAAATGAAAATTAAAATATCATGGGATGCCTTGAGGTGATAAGGAAACCATCACACCAACGTCAGCTTCAGTTTAAATGAAAGACCAAGAAAATAGGCACCGTCTGCATTTGACAGATGCGAGCCTGCTCGCTGCCTGTGCCCCCCCCGCGTTTCTTCTCCTGTCTCATCTCTTTTCACCCTCTGCCTTTCTTCTCCTGTCTCATTACTTACCCATGTAGAGCAATCAGAGGAAAGGGGATTGTCTTGCTGCCCTAACAGGCCCAGGACCAAAAAATTAAGAAACACTGATAAAAGATTGCCTGCAGCTATGTCTTGAAACTCTTCCTGCAGAAGCTGCGCTGCAAATTCATATCAGAGGTTTGTGCCAGCCGTGGCCGAAGGTCTTCTCTGGCTTTGGGAAGGGCTCTTCTGCCCAGGGATTTCCCGCTTCGGCTGGGGTGCCGTTGGACACGGACAACGCTCTCGAGCAAAGCAAAGCTTGAAGCAAAAGCGGTTTCGGGCAGGTTTGCGTGGCGAGTCAAGTCGAACGCCTTTCTGCGCTGCCGTCGCGGTGTGGTGACATCGCTGCCTGTCTCCATGCTTCCGCTGCGTTTCTGTTTGGTTTGTGGCTCCCCAACCACCGCCGGCGCAGCTTGCTGCAATGGCCCTGGGTTTATGTGCAGCTCTTTGTGTTCTGTTAGACTTTGCTCCCATCCTCTCTCCAGTTTTCCACAGCCAGATCCAGGCTGTCACAGCCCAGCTCGTCCTACTGTGGTCGGTCAGCAGGAGGCTGCAGACCGTGCCGGGTGGTAAAGCCGGTGGTTGCACTCTCGTAAGGCTGACTGGAAGGAGCGATGCAGTGTCTTTCACATGGTACAAGCTGGAGGCTGTGAAAACCACCACCCTATGCAGCAGGACCATGTGTGAAGACCCCTTGGCCAGAAGGACGGTAGAAAGGACCACCAGGTCTAGCCCGCAGCAAGCCCCGCGCCCTCATGAACCCTCAGTCTGGGCTGGCTTGGAGCCTTCCTTGCTCACCTGGGAACCACGAGTGTGGTCGTCCTGGTGGCAAATGGGTCTGTAGCTTCTCAAAACAACTTGAAGCCCAAGCCAGGTCTGCTGCAGTTTGGAAATGATGGCTGAAAACACAGAATTCACACCAAGTTAAAAAAGCTTTTAGGATCAGAGATGTCAGCACGAGCTTGGTGATTACAAGTTCCTTTTTTTCGTGGGCGTTAAACCTTCAAAAAATCCCGCACATGTCCCAGCTACAATGTACTGGTCGTGGTATGTGGCCGTTGCCTAATTAGTGCTGGAAAAGACTCACCCCTTATCATTACCCAGGCAGAGCACGTGTAGATGAGGTGCTTGGTCCAAAGAGCTGCCTTTGGGCTGGGACGCTTTAAAGTCTGGCAAAGGTGAGGAGATCTGATGAAAGGGAGACCTGGGTGAGGCTGGGCGCGAGAGCTGGGCTCCGAGAGGGAGCTGTCGCGGCAGGGAAGCAGTCCTCCTCTTTGAAAGCAGGACTGCAGTTAGTCCGTTACAGTCGCTGTTGGGTCATCAGTCGGTTTTCTGTGTTGAAAAATCTCAAGTATACTGAAAAAAAAAGGTGTCAGTTTAGTGTTTCTTTGAGATCCCCGTCTTCTGGAGTGATGTGATTACAGGAGCCGCTCAAATTTCCCAGCAAGGAACTCCTTACGCCCCGACAAAGCCCTCATTTTCCAGTGAATGAACTCGAAGGTTGAGTAGTGAATAAGCTCTGAAGGCCCAGAAAACTGAAAGGAAGGCAAAAGAAAAGGCAGCAGAGCAGAGCGGGAGGCTGTCGGGAGAGCTCAGGCTCTGCCTGAAGTAGGTTGTGTCTTGCCAAAGGCCAAAATTAGGACAGTGGTAGCGAAAGTGCAGTTTCTCGCTGTCCTGCCTCTAATGCCGGAGCTGCTGACACGGCTGGTGGGGGAGCCGGAGGTGGCTGGCACCACGGAGACGTAAAACTGTGCTCCCGGTGATAAAAATTCCCAAGGCAATGCAAAATTTGGTGGTTCACATTTGAGCAAGGTCTATCAGATAGAAATCTGCTGAAACTCTTCTTTCTTTCTTTTTTTCTTTCTTTCCAGGCATGTCAAATGTCCCATCGTTTTCGGCCTTTGCCTGGGACTCATCTTCCTGTCGGGATTCTTCCATATGAAGAATAAAAATTATGTGTAAGTGAAGCAGAAGCAAGGTTGCATGACTTCGCCTGCCCAGGGCAGCAAGGATCTGACCTGTGACGCTTGATTTAATTCTCATGAAGTTTAGGCTAATACTGGAAGGGCAGCGGCCCAGAGTTAGGTCCTAGATCCACATTTGGGCAGGCAAGGGATCAAATTAACCAAAATGCAGCTCCTCGGGGCAAAATCGGCCATATGGAAAAAGAAAAGGGGATCGAGCTGAAGCCTCTGGGTAAGTGAGGACCTGGAGAAGCAGAAAACTGTATGACACCTCCGCTTGAGGATTGGGGCTTGTGTTGGGTTGGCCCCTTGCACCAGCTGCAGGTGTAGTATCAGGAGAACCTGCTGGGGTTTGGCTTTGCCAGGTCTTGGAGATGGGGTGCGGCACTGGAGAGGCTGCTTTCCCCATCTGTTGCCTTCCTGCAGAACCTGGAAGAGCAACGAGGAGCTGCTGATACCTTCCATGCCTTGCCGTGCCAAGACTAACGTCATGTTCCTCAAGACCCACAAGACGGCCAGCAGCACTGTCCTGAACATCATGTTCAGGTTCGTGGAGAGGTACAACCTCACCGTCGCCCTCCCAGCTGACCAGCAATTCCACCTGGGCTACCCAAAGACTTTCCTGGCCAGCTTTGTGGAGGAATTTCAAGCCATAGGACAACACTACAATGTCATGTGCAACCACCTGCGGTTTAACCCCTCAGAGGTAAGAAGGAGCCACGACACCTGCAGAGACACCTGGCTGAACAAGCAGGGCCTCTGGACTAACAGCCTCTCTTCTTCCTCCCTGCAAATAGGTGAAAAAGGTGATGGCAGCAAACACCTTCTACTTCTCCATCCTGAGGAACCCCATTCCTCTGCTGGAGTCTTCCTACACCTACTATAAGAACTATGTCCCTGCCTTCAGGATCTCCAAGGACGTGAACGAGTACCTGGCGTCACCCATGAAATATTACCATCGGGCGGATTACGGTGAAAACATGTACGCCAGGAATCTCATGTGGTTTGACTTTGGCTACGACAACAATGCAGAGGACAACAAAAAGTACATCCAGGGGGTCTTGATGGAGATTGAACAGAACTTCCACCTAATCTTGATAGCAGACTACTTTGATGAGTCCATGATCCTCTTGAAGCACGCTTTGTGCTGGGATCTGGATGATGTGATTTACTTCAAGCTCAATTCCAGAAGCCAGGACACTGTCCAGACCTTAACCCCGGAAAGTGAGGAACGGATAAAAGAGTGGTGCTCGCTGGACTGGAAGCTCTACCTGCACTTCAACCAGACCTTCTGGAGGAGAATTGAGGAGACCATAGGGCTGGAGGAGCTGGAGAAGGAGGTGAATCACCTGCGAACGAGACAGAAGGAGCTCATGGAGACCTGTCTGTTGGACCAGGAGGCAGTGGTGAAGGAGCACATCAAGGACAAAGCTCTGCTGCCTTTCCAGTCAGGGGATGCTAATATTCTTGGGTACAACCTCAAACAAGACCTAGACAACAAGACTCTGAGAACCTGCCAGAAAATGGTTATGCCAGAGCTCCAGTACATGTCCTATCTTTACACAGTTCAACACCCCCACAAGAAGAGGAAGCCGATAGGCTTTCCCCTGCTGTGGACCAGTTTCCAGGAGAAGATGCAGCTCCCAGCTCCCAACTAGGACACACAACAACCCTTTGCAGTTTCACCTCGTCTCTGACACGTGGCTGGCCCGCAGGACTCTTGTCCATGAGGGAGAAGGTGGGGGAAGCTTTATTCAGGGCCACTGGGCTGGTGGTGGGTCCCTCCTTGGGGACCTTGAACCAAAGGCTCTGTGTTGGCTGGATCCTGCGTGATTCTTCCTCCCTGCTCCCAGGCAGGGGGACAGCCCACTGCGTGCTGGGCAGGCTTTCCAGCTGGCGTAGACTTTCCTGCCTCTTAATCATTAATCACGGGCTTAATAATTTTGTTTGCATTCAAGTTTATTTAATAGCCGTCATTACGTGCGAGCTGGTCACAGGTCACTAGAGTAAGTCTGGATTTTTGGCGTTTAGGGGGGAAACAGGGAAGGGGGAGGAAAATGAGGAGGAGGGTGCGACGAGGGGATTCTTGGAGGAGTAGGAGAGGTTGGGTCTCCGGTCCAGCGCCGTCCACGCTCAGAGATGACTAACCACCGTGCGATGCCGGGGCTGCTTTTCGGGTGGGAGTCCCGAGCATCGTGCCCAAAGCCGGGCGCGCTGGCTGGCACCCTTTCCCCACCGGCGCCTGAGGCCACCCTCTCGTGTGTGGTGAGGTGCGGGGAGCCTCTGCATCAACTGGGACAGCTTGGCGCTGTGGTTTCACCCCCCTCTTACGTGAGGGTCCCCAGTCCCTGGGCATGGACGGTCCCTTGGGCTCAGCGTCCCCGAAGCCCTTTATTGGCTTCGTTGGGGCCCCCCTTGCTGGGTTGGCCAAAGCCTCCAACGCCGGGTAGGAGAGGGATGGGAGGAGGCATGGCCGCTCCTTGTTTAGGGCAAGCCCTCGTCATTGAAGGAGGTAATTAAATCTGCCTGGAACATCTTTGCTCGTTAGCCAACTCCCTGCTGCCGCGCCGGTGCTGGGCAGATCGCTGGGAAGGAGGGCAGTGCCAAACCCAGCTTTGGCGTCACCGCCGTTAATGATTGCCCCTCGCCAGGCTGCAGTGCCGCCGCCGACGGTGCGATACGGCAAACCAGCGTCTCCTCCTGCCCGTGCCGCTCAGGGCAGCGGGGTGGCGCGGCTGGGGTGATGGATCCGGGTCGGGCAGCTTGAAGCGTCGCCTTGGGGGTGCTCGGGGGGGGAAGCGGGAGGGATGCTGGCGGAGGGCGAGAGGCAGAGCTGGAATTTTCCTCGGCGGTGTTGAAACGCAGCAGGGAGCCAGGGAAGCCGGCGGAGGCAGGGGTTAACCTCCCGCGGTGCAGCCTGTGCTCCTCCGCGAGCCCTGTGGCGTACGCCAGGAGCAGCACGGGATTAACGGCACCTTCATGGTTTTCTGCTCCAGCAACCCTGGCTAAAATTAACCAGGCTCAGGAGGCGTTTGTCACGCCGGGGCGGAGGAGACGGCAGCCGCGGGTGTTCGGCCTGGGCAATCCCCGCGGACCCTTCCCAGTCCGTTCTGCAGCCTCAGCCCGAGCTTTTGCCTTGGAGCTTCTGATCCGTGGCTTGCCGTATGGATTTTGCCAAGCCCCTTTAGCTAAGCTGATGCCAGGGATGGAATATAAGCGTGAAAAATAATTTAACATCTGAGCTGTGTGCGGGTGGGGGTCCTGGGAAGGCTGGGACCCTCTCGGAGCACAGCCCGTGGCTGGGGTGGACCGTGGTGGACGTGGGTTGCAGCACCCGGCCAGGGAGGTCTGGCCTCTCCCAGCCTGCAGGAGGAGGGAAACTGAGGCAGGAGATGCCAGCACCCCTCACGGGTCCCTTCGCACCCCCTGGAGATTCCGAGCAAGGTGGCTCGGCAGCCGCGGGGCCCCCGGCGCTGCCCAGATAACGGTGCCTTTGTGCCGCCCGGCGCTGCACGGGTGGCTGCCACTGCTGAGTCAGGGCTTTTTCCTGGCCACCGCCACCGCGGGAGCCCCGTGACCCATCGCTGGGGGGACCCTGCAAGGGGGGATGACAGCGAAGCAGTGAGGCGACGGGCTCTGCAGAAAGCCGGCGGCTGCGGGAGCCAGTGTTACCCCGAGGTGGGGGCCGAGGGACGGAGAGGACACCCCGAGCTGAGCAGGACCCGGTGAGTGCCTCCGCGTCCTCCGTGGGGGGGGCATGTAACCTGGGGACAGCTGACCCTGGCAGCACTGCTGCTGTCCCCAGAGGGAAGGTGCCTGGGGACACCTCGCACCCCGCTGCTGCAGGGACAGCCTGCGCGGGGACCCTGCAGTTCGAGTCGTGCACCCCCGGACTGCCCGTAGGGGAGGGGAGACGAGGAGCCAGCTGAGTCTGGGGCGCCGGGGACACCAGACACGCAGGACAAAATGTTCCCTGATCCCTCATGAGGAGCCTGGGCTGGTCCTGGGGTTCTGGCCATGTGGAGATGGGCTCTGTCCCCCCCCAGCACCCACTTGACGATGGGAGCCCAGAAACGCAGGACTCACCCTGGCCTCGATTTACCAGGAACCCCTTTTGAAAAGCATCTTGAAGAACAATTTAATTTAATTTAATTTAATTTAATTTTTTTCATTTTTGGTTAGCCCAGCTCAGCCTCTTTGGTGCTACCCAAAAAAATCCTGTCCCGCTTCTGAGCGGCGGTGACTTGCCACCACGGCAGCACAAGTTCATCCCTCTCAACCCCAACCCTGCCCGTAGCGACCTGCCCTCCAGCCCGTGCTGGAGGTTCCCCAAACCCAAGCCCAACAAATTAAACCCCAAACCCCTCCCAACCTGCACCCCCAGCTGCTGTCCCCCCTCTTCATCATCCCACCGGGGTGGGGGCTGCATCTTTCTGCCGCAGACGCCATGGGCTCCCGGTACTTCCCCGCCCGGACCGTGCTCTTCGAGAAGGAGTCCAACGGCGTGACGTACCGTGTGCCCGCGCTGCTCTACCTGCCCTGCGTGGCCAAGCTGCTGGCTTTCGCGGAGGAGCGGCTGAGCGCCGACGATGCCCACGCCAACCTGCTGGTGCTGCGCCGCGGCACCGTCTACGGGNCTCTCCACCCTCTCCTCCCCACCCCGGCAGTGGGAAGATATGCGCGTGCTGGAGACAGCAACGCTGCAGCACCACCGGTCGATGAACCCCTGCCCGCTCTACGATGAGTTCACCGGCACCCTCTTCCTTTTCTTCATCACGGTACTGGGCAGGACGCCTGAAGCCTACCAGATCGTCACCGGGCAAAATGTCACCCGCCTCTGCTGTGTCACCAGCACCGACCAGGGCCTGAGCTGGAGCACGGCCACGGACCTGACACAGCAGGTCATTGGTGGAGCCATCAAAGGTAGCCCACCGGAGAGGGGTGAGGAGGTGGGGAGGTCAGCAAGCAAGAGGGCGACCAGGGGTTTTGGCCTCCTGGGGTTACTTGTGGTGTGGCCGGAGGCGATCTTGAGGTAGGAAGCCCACAAACATCAAAGAGATGGGGTGGAAGAGGACCTCAAGCAGAGGGGAGAGGGATGGAGGGAGTCTCTGTATCACTTGGACGGGGGGAAGGGAAGATGGAGAGGCCTCAGAGCTACGGGGAGGACTGTGCATGAGGGCAACGAGGTAGCACCATGCTCTGCTGCCTTCTCACCTCATCACCTCACTTGGCTAGGCCTGTGGGGGATGCTCTGGAGACCCCTCCACACTGAGCATGGCAGGGGCACCATGGAGGCCACTCTTCACCCCCATCCCATTTCCACTCCCCAGACTGGGCGACGTTCGCGCTGGGCCCCGGGCACGGGATCCAGCTGCGGTCCGGCCGGCTGCTGGTGCCCGCCTACAGCTACCACATCGACTGCAAGGAGTGCTTCGGCCAGCTCTGCAAGACCACCCCTCACTCCTTCGCCTTCTACAGCGACGACCATGGCCGGGGCTGGCGCTTTGGGGAGTTCATCCCCAACCTGCAGACGGGCGAGTGCCAGCTGGTCTCGGTGGACGAGGAGGATGGCTCCAACGTCCTCTACTGCAACGCCCGCAGCCCCCTGGGCTTCAGGGTCCAGGCGCTCAGCACGGACGATGGGGCCGTCTTCCACGGGGGGCAGCTGGTCCAGCGGCTGGTTGAGCCACCCCACGGCTGTCACGGCAGCGTCATCGGCTTCCCCGCACCTTTTGTGTATGTCCCCGCTGTCCCCCGGGCCCCCTTGATGTCCCCCCGGGGCTCAGCTCGCTGGCCGCTCCCTGGGACACTCCCAGGGTTTCGGTCCCTGCCCGCCCGGCAGGCAGTGGGTGATGAGCTGCCCACTCTGGCTACCGGCAGCCACCATGGGCCAGCCGAGCCCGAGGAGGGCTGTCCTGCCCCGTGGCATGCCCGTGGCATCACCTCGGTCCAAGGGTATCCTGCAGCGACCCCCAGCCCTGCTCCCTTCTTCCAAGCACCGACGTGGGTCCTCTACTCCCACCCCACCAGCTCCATGTCACGGGTCAACATGGGGGTTCACCTGAGCACCTTCCCTCGGGACGTGGATAGCTGGACCGAGCCGTGGGTCATCTATGAGGGGCCGAGTGCCTACTCGGACCTGGCTTACATGGAGCTGCCCTACAACGAGGCCTCCATCGCTGGTGGCCAAGCCATCGCTTTTGCTTGCCTCTACGAGAACGGGACACGGTCGCCGTACGAGCAGATCTCCTTCAGCATGTTCACGCTGCATGACGTGCTCCAGAACATCCCCCTGACAGCCACCGCCTCCCGGCGGGATGGCAGCTCCCCGCGCTGCAGGAAGCGGGGGCGAAGGAGCTGCCTCGTCTCCTAGAGCCCCCCCCAGGTCGGCTCCCCCAGCACCAGACCCAGGGCGCCAACCCAGAGCCTGGCACGTGGGGATGCTGCCAGCCCCTGGCCAGCACAGCCACATCACAGAGAAGGCATGCACTACCGTCCCAAAACGGCCTGTTATCTCATTTTTATTGCTATTTTTTTAATTACATAGTTGGTTGGGCGTGGGGGCTCATGCCGCCAGCCCAGCCGCAGGCTCCTTTCTGAGCACACAAGCCATCCCATGAGATACATAATAGGAGGCACCAGCAGCAAGGCAGGGGAGAAGACCCAGGTGTGGGGCCACGGGGTGTGCCAGAACCTGGTAGAACCACTCCGCTCTGAGGGTTTTCCTCCCAAGGTCATAAATATTTATATTCTTTTCTTTATTGCTCCCTTTTAATGGTCCTGGTGGAGCCAATTCCTTTTTCTCAACCGTCTCTCCAAAATCACCCAGTTACTGTTTAATCTGGCTGGTTGGTTGTTTTTTTTGCTTTCTTAAGCTACCGCCGACGTTGCTGTTTCCCTCTGAACCCTGCCAGTTTTGGAGCACACACCCTCCTGGCACAGGCAGGTTCAGTCCTGTACCCACCATCCCTGTGGCCCCACGTTGGGATGGGGGCCGTGCCGAAGCCGGTGACACCCGCATGGTGCGATGGGGTCCTCAGCCAGCGGGGATGAGTGGCTGCTCCTAACATTCGCTGCGTTTGTGTGTGGATTTTGGGGGGGCTACATCTCAATTCCAGCACTACCTCCTTCAGCGTAGCTCCATCCACGTTCTCCAAGCCCCGCTGGAGCCCAACTCGGCTCCTCCACTCTCGTTCATCCCTTCTGCCCCGCACAGTTGACAAACACCAACACGAGCTGCCCTAAATACAGATTGATTAACAAAACTGAGTTAACGTTCCTGCTCTTATCTCTCCAAGTACCGCCGTGTCACCATTTGCACTGGAGGCTTTTGAGGAGTGCCCGTGGAAGTCGTTGGGCTCAGTGCAGGGATGCCAGGAACCAGGTCCCCACCTCCATGGCTCATTGGGCTGGCTTCCAATCCCAAGTGGCTGCCAGCCCCAAGGACATCTGCTCCAGAGATGTTGCTCGGGTGGAAGGCTCTGCAGGGAGACAGCCCTCTGCACGCCGACCCCGTGCATGTCACTTCGGTGTCTGTCCCCTGTGGGGGGGGGTCTGGCTGTCTTGCATCAGGCCAGTATCGCAACTCGTGCCGTAACCCCGCCACCGCCTTTGCCACCGGCCGAGGGACACCCGGGGGTGCCGCCTCCTCGGAGTGCCAGCCTCCTGGCACCATGGCAGGGCCCTACTTGCCCTCGCAAAAGCCGCAGAGGCAGCCGAGGCAGCCGTTGAGGATCTGGAGGCAGGCCAGCACCATCTCGGCGGCGCTGACGAGCAGCAGGAGGGAGAAGAGGGCGACGTTCCAGGTCACGACGCCCACCGGCTCCAGGCAGATGCTCCAGGTGTGACGATCGTACAGGTAGTTCTCTGCCCTGTGCCACGGGGAGAGGAGGAGATGCAAGATTGTCCCACTCTGCCCTGCGCTGGGGCGGCCTCACCTCCAGTGCTGGGGGCAGGTTTGGGCGCCACA
>VWZZ01006069.1:57526-97834 GCA_013399095.1 Psophia crepitans | reverse complement strand
CATCTGCTGTGATGGGGCTGGGCCTGTGTGGGGCCAGGGGTTGGGCTGGTGGGCCTGGGGGGACCCTGCCAGCTCCGGACATTCCATGATTCTAAGACGCTGCCCTGTGGCCGGTCAGGAGTTGCATCGCTTTCCGCCGTGGAGCTGTGCCCCAGATACCCTGTGCTTCATCCCAAGGATAAGCCAGCACAGCAGGGTGTGGGAAGCACGACGTAGAAAGCCATGGAAGCTGAGGCCCTCTTGAGCTACTAGGGTCTTGCATCACCAGCAGCAAGCCCACCCACCATAAATAACACCAACTTAATTAGCATTAAGCTGATGAGGTGGCACCAGTGACTCAACCCCACTGTCTCACCTGGCATTGAGCTTCTGGCTGCCAGCGTCCAGGAAGGGGTAACCCCAGAGGGTGCCGTGCCCACCACCGTGCTCAGAGGCGTTGTAGAAGCAGAGGGGTCCATTGGTCAGGCCCACTCCGGAGAGGACGAAGCAGGCAGCAGCGCCCAGCAGTGCCAGCTTGGAGAGCACGGCAGAGATGAAAGCCTGTGGGCAGCACACAAGGAGGGTGGAGGGGGGGGGACCGAAAGGCAGGTGGGCTTCAAAATGCAGCTGCACGCTACCGGCAGAGAAAACTCCCCTCCCCTTCACCCCAAGGGGCTCCAGCCCCGGGGAGCTGAGGCTGAGGGTGGAGCTGTCACTGGGTTGTCTCCAGCCGGGCAGAAGCGGCCAGGGAGCAGGAACAGGCAGGGAGCGGGGACGGGCAAGGAGCTGCCACATGGAGCCTGGTGGGGCAGAGCCCACGGCAGCACATGGGAAACCCTGTCCTCTGGGGAGGTGGCACCGTGCAGCATCCCGCCGCGGCGCCACAGGAAAGGGGGCACCTGCCACATCCCACCATGGGGCCATGGGAGAGGGGGATCCATGCCACGTCCCACCATAGGGCAACGGGAGAGGGGGCACCCTGCCACGACCCATCACGGGAGAGGGGGCACCCTATCACGTCCCACCACAGGACCAGGGGAAGGGGGATCCGTGCCACGTCCCACTGCAGGGCCACGGGAGAGGTGGCACCCTGCCACATCCCACCACGTGCTGCTAAGGACTGCTGTGGCACGGGGGGCCCGGCGCTGCCCTTACGTTGCGACGGGTGCCGCAGTCGGAGCAGCCGGCGCATCGCCACCCCACCGCCGTGATTTGTGTCGCTGCCAGCAGCACCTGCGGGAAGGGAGAAGCGGATGGGTGCTGAAGGAGAGCCACGTGCTCCGTCCGTCGCTCCCTGCTCCACAGAGACGCGAGGGAGGCCGCGGTGGGAGCCGCGATACTCACGGTGATGCCGCCGCCCCAGATGCCCGGCAGGACCTTGGCATGCTTGCTGATGTGCCCCTCCGCCAGGTATTTTGATGCCCCACCGGGGAAGAGCAGGAGGATGTTGGCTGCCACGGAGAGCGTGCTCAGCACCAGCAGGCAGGGACCCACGATCCGGCTGCACTTCCCCACACACATGGCCACCCTGCACGGGGACGGGGAGGAAGAGGAGAAGAAGGGGCAGCCTTTGGCCCCGTCATGGCCCACAGCTCCCCCACCTCAAGCCCATCTCACAGCCGTGGGTGGACGGGAGTTTGCCGGTTCATGCTCTTGGGTCCCAGCCCACCCCAGCGGCTCTGCCCTCACTGGGGAGCAATTGCCCGTAGAAATCCGGTTGTCCCCACAGCATCTAATTCATTAAATACTAAAAATAAATTCAATATTGGGGCTGATCTGCTGCTGCCAAATAGTTTTCTTGAGGTTACAGAACCCCAGACTGGTTGGGATTGGCAGGGCCCTCTGGAGATCACCCAGCCCAACCCCCTGCCAGAGCAGGGGCACCCCCAGCAGGGTGCACAGGATCACGTCCAGGGGGGGTTGGGATCTCTCCAGAGAAGGAGACCCCACACCCTCTCTGGGCAGCCTGGCCCAGGGCTCCGGCACCCGCAGAGGGAAGAAGTTTTTCCTCCTGCTCAGGTGGAACTTCCCGTGTCCCAGTTTGTGCCCGGTGCCCCCTGGCCTGTCCCTGGGCACCACTGGGCAGAGTCTGGCCCCTTCCTCCAGGCACCCACCCTGGAGATACTGATCAGCGCTGATCAGATCCCCTCTCAGGCTGCTCTTCTCCAGGTTGAACAGCCCCAGCTCTCTCAGCCCTTCCTCATCTGAGAGATGCTCCAGCCCCCTCACCATCCTCACAGCCCTCTGCTGGACTCTCCCCAGTAGTTCCCAGTCTGTCTTGAACTGGGGAGCCCAGCACTGGACGCAGGTTGAGCTATTTTATCATGGAAGGAGAATCCCAACTTCACACCCGCTATATTTCTTTGCCAAATGGACAATGGAGTTTAAGACGACAGCAGGTCCCGCATCAAAGAGGCCTTGAACCGATGGACCCCGCGGGGCTGGCTCTCCCAAAACGTTACTGCAGGAAGGAGACCAACCACCATGGCTCAGTTTGACTTTGGGTGCTTAGAGCAAGCAGGAGGGAGCCAGGAAAGGGGCAAAATTCCTGGACAAGGCTGTGGGAAAGCGCATCAGTCTCCAATGAAATACAACAGCAACTCCATCCCCGTCAGGCACTAGTCCTACCGTAGGTCTGAATATGCTGAAACCAATTAGAGTTAATTAAGGAAAGGTTATCACCTATCCTTGGGCAGCCCATCCAGCTCTGTGGCATTTCATTGTCCGTTCACGGAGAAGGTGCCTGCCCCTGTCCAGGTGATACCTTGGCAAAAATCAGCTCTGCCTCTTCAGTACCTGCAAGGGAGGGGACGGCCGTTGGCCACTCTGCGCCGCTGAAACCAACCTGGTCCCAGCTTCCCAGGTTTCTCCTACGCTGCCTTCATTTTTGGTTCAGGTTGGCTTTATGCATTCTCCCCCTCCCTGGTGGCTTGCAGCCCGTCTTGCACAAGCTCCCTGAGTCGAGCTGCTTCTCGCACTGGCTTATTTATTTCAGGCTCACTCTGGCTTTGCAGAAGCAGAAGCGAGCAGGCGTCGTCCGGCTGTTTCCGTGGGAAGAGCTGCCTCATGCCCCTTCGCACGCAGCATCAGCAGCGGGGAGGAACGGCTCCGGCTGCCCGGCCAGCCCCTGCACGGCCCCAGAGGCCGGGGGGCACCAGCCCAACGGGGCTTGGCATTGCTGCGCCCCGCTAGAGGCCAGCCCTGGCAGGCTGCTGGGGGCCAGGGAGGGCTGAATGGGGGGGAACAGGGCTGCGGAACCCTGCTGCATGGAGAGGGCGCAAGCTGAGAAGCCCAAGGTGGACCACCAGGTCCACCCATCCCAGAGGTCCATCATCTCTCTGCTTTCTGTCCTCCCTACCTTGGTTATAAGGAATTTAGGGCCTCTCGCGCTCGCTGCGGTCCCACCTGCAGTCCAGGAATTGTGCACGGTTGTCCCCCCAGAGCCACGAGCATCCAGTGCTGAGTCCCACCTCCTCACTTCGATAGACCTTCCCGAATAGCTCTTGCTGCTCTGGAGCTCGCAGCATGGGCTGCTCTCACCAGCCAGAGGCTTTTCTGGTCTTCTGCAGGTCATCCCTTAACCCCTCCAAGGACTCTCCTTCCCCTCCGCCGCTGCCCGCTCCCTGGGGAAGGCAGGAGGTCTCTTTCCTTCCTGAAGGAAGCTCTCCACAGCTTGCTGTCCCCTCAACGCTCCCCATGAGCAAGAAGCAAGTTTATGTTAGCTGCTTTCTTCTGCCTCTCAACCAACAAACCCCTCTGCCAAGGTGAAGGGAAAATGCAGCTGAACCAGTCTCTGTCAGGACACTTGAAGGACAGACTCCCTTCCTGCCAGCATGTCTCCATGGCCAAAAGCAAGGAGTTTCAAGCAAAGCCCAGGGAACCTGTCCTCCCACCTTCCCGTCTTACCTGGAAGCGATGCCACGTGGAGCCAGCAGCGTCCACCCCTCAGATGAGCCCTGTCCTGGAGACATCACTCATGGACAGCTATTTATAACGTCCTGGTGTGTGCTCCACATCTTCCTCCTCCACCCCGAGGTCCACCCACTGTATCAGTCATGATCCTTCCGTCTCCCACACAACCAGCAGCTGAGAAGGAAGAATGACTGTCCTGTCTGAAGAAGGCAGCCCCTGCCAGTGCTGCGGCTGCTCCGTCTCCTCGGTTATGCCCCTTTCACTGGCAGAAGCCACGAGGCCACCAAAACATGCACAGCTTCAGATCTGAAGGCTTCCACCACATCTGCCCTAAATGCCTGGACTGTTGCCCAAGTAGCAAACGCTGTTTCTCCTGGAACAACCTGCACTGACTGCAGGGAGAACATTTTCCTCTCTCCTCTGCAGCCCAAACACTGTAATTCTGTCACCATGAGTCCACATCCTCCACCCAGGGCTTCTTCCATCACGTTTCACCTTGTTCCCTCGTTGTGCAAGAGCTTTTGATGCTGAACAGTCCAGGTTTGCCTCTTCTCATTTTTACCGACAGGAGGAAGCACACTAATATTTTAATAAAAACTTATAATAAATACTCTCAGCTGGTTCCTATCTCCTGCCCTTCGCTTCCTTGCAGACGGCCCAGTTCTCCCTCCAGGTGTTGGACGTATTACCTATATATCTCACACCTTGGTGATAATATTGAGAGAGAAAGGTGATTTCTGGATATCTTAAATACTGCAAGTCATCAGACAGCAGCATTTCAAAGTCCTTTACAGGGTGTCCTTACACCATGACTGGTGTTGAATGTGCAGCGGGGAAGCTCCTCTCCTGCCCCAACAGAGAAGCTCTGATGGTAGCAGCTCCAAGACTGGAAGAGGACTGGGAGAACATGACCTCCATGTCTGAGAACAGGAGACAGGGAAGGTGTAGGACAAAAAGATGGCAAAAAAGGGGCAGTTTTTCTGGCAGAGGAGTTGCGGGCAGCACAAGCACAGAGGATTGCTCATGAAAGGAAGAACCTTCTCAAAGAAGAATCTGGAGAAGGTTCATATTCCTCGTGCACTCCTCACGAGGACCTGAGGCACATCAGCTGCTTGGGACGTGGGCTTCCCTGTCTGCAACAGCCACAGAAGACGACGCGTAAGTGCGGCTGTCCTATAGCTACCAGGCTGTCTTGCTCCAATAGAGTAAATTAACAAAAAGCAGTTAGAGTGCTAACATCCAGTCTGTAACCCAACGAGCTCTACCGAGGGCAACGCACACGAGTAGCGTTTGCCAACGCGCTTCCAAGTGGCTTCTCCTCCTTTCAAAGCAACGAGCGCGGGACCGCCGAGAATGTAAAGCCTGCTCTGAGCGCAGCGTGCCACTGTTTGCCGGGAGAAGGCGAAAACAGTCGGAGCCCTTGAGCGCCGCACGGGAAAAGATGAATGAGCGAGGCAGGGTCACACCACCCAATTCTGTTTTTCTAGGAAAAAAATAAGCTGAGAGGAGCAGATTATCTGAAAGGAAAATCAGAGTTTGCACCAGCACGTAAATCCCCGGGTTATTCTTAAATAAGACAAATCAGCCTCCAAAAAGCAGGCAGCAACACAGGCGAAACAGGACATGCAGGGCAGCAGGCTGCTGAGAATAATCCAGTTTTTCCTTCCTCTCTCTTTTTTTTTTTTTTTAAACTTAGAGGAAGCGTTTTTCACCCCGCTGGAAGAAAATGTGTTGCAACCTCATCTTGTGCCCCCTTCTACGTCATGGCAATCTGAATTTCCTACGTTGCCGACACATGATCCGGTAAATCATCTCCCTCAGAAAGCCCCACGCCATTCAGCATGAAGCATCAGGGTGAATCTTTTCCCCAGGATCACTGATCTTCCCCTTTACACCCACCCAAGGCCGTAGCAGCAGTAACGCAAGGCTGATTTGAGCCCCGCACGGCTCCCCAGGCACTGTAGGTGGCTGCACACCCCCCTTCTGGCATGGGGACTTCATTATGAAAGCACCAGCACAGCAGCTACGGGCAAGTAACTTGCTGCCAAGTCACCCGGCCACGGCGCTGCCACGCGTGGTCCCAGGCAAAGCGATTCTGGCTCGGCGAGGTCCTCCTGCTACGCCTCCTCCGACACCGGATTGCAGCCAAAGAGGCGCCGGCCGCGCTGTGTGCCGCTTTGTCCCGTCACGCTTGGAGGGCTCTGCCTCTCCGGTCCATGGTTGGCAGGTCCCGTTCGGCAACGGCTCTTTTGGAACTTGAGGGTCACGTGAGCTCTTCATAACCACCACGTCTGCTCTTCAACCACACCCCCCCGCTCTTCGCTTGCCCAGACCTCGCCCTCGGGGCTGTGGAAATTGCACGGCAGGTTGGGTTTCAAGAGTGGTTTGGCCTCGAGGAGAATCAAAGAGGCAGAGCTGAGTTTGAATCGGCGAGGTCGAGTCATTCTGTGCCAAGCCATAGTCTGCCTCAGCGCCATTCCGTGGCCTCTCCCACCCCTTAGTAGCATCTGCAAATCTCTTTTGCCACCAGCCAGGACGTCTCTGAACTGAGCTGTGGGCACGCTCGCTGCCAGCGGCGATCCCCTTCAACAGGCCCAAGAACTCTGAAGAAATACCAGCGCGATGCTGCTAGACAATTTGTTTTAGCTTCCTTATGGATTTCACCTCGTTCACTGCTTCAGATGAGATAAGCCAACCTGGTTAAACGTCGGAAGGAGTCTGCAGAAAGGAAAAAACAAAGATTAAAAGCAAGAGGTGTCATGAATTTATCCTGTAGCTCCTCAACCTGCAGACTGTGATGAAAAAATATTTCCGACCCAGTTGGAACAGGAAATATTTTCATACGCTGCAGAAGAGATCAGGCTGGTTTCCAGCCTTGAGAGGCACACGAGCAAGCCTTCATCAGAGAACAACAATTGTCCGCTTCTCTTTAACGGAGGGAGGACAAGAGGCGCATATGCCGAAAACTCATGCCGAGTCACTGAGATACGCCTGGAAAGGCAGCAGAGCAGCAGCCCTCTGCTGGGCTGCCCTGGAGGGCAGTGCCTCTGGGAAGGGTGCTAGCCACTCGGATAGCCTCCCTGGAGAAGCCTTTGGGGCTGGGGAAGCCAAGCCAAGCCAAGCCAAGCCAAGCCCATTTGCTCTCCTCTCCAAGGCCTGCTGGAAATGAGTCACCATGAACACTGGCTGAAGGCTTTAGCATGACTGTTGGCACAGTCACCCTGTCCCATAACGGTTTGGAGAGTTCAAACAGGGCAAGGCTGAACCTATCTACAGTCAGGAACATGAGGATGACCCAAGATCAGTTGCTTAAGCTTTCATTTCCCCACTGATACCTGCCGAGTACTTGTCCAGAAGGGACTCTGCTCGCCGGCGTTTCGTGCAAGGCCATTACAGGAATGTCCCAAGGAGCCCAAGAGACAATTGCAGAAGTTAGAAGCTCCATCCCGACAACACCTGTACCAGGAGGACATTGATGGCTCAGAATAGAAAGCCACATTTTCTCTGCTCTTCCATTGGGAAGGACAGAAAATCCTACCCCAGCCTTTTATTCAGTTTCATAAAGGTGTTTTTGCCATCAAGGTACCAAAACTTTGTCTCGCATCAAGATTTTATAACCTCTAGAATGGGCTGAAGCTTTCCTGGGCTAAGCAAGCGCTTTGCTGTAATCAACAATTCCTTACCAGCAGGAGCTGGACGCTCTCTGCCGACATCGGGCACTTGGTTGTACTTATTATCAGGCACCATACCAGAAACAGGCTTCGGATTCAGGCGAGCCCTGCCCTTGCTGGCTGGGATGACCTGGAGCTAGTATCTAAAAGAACACACATTTGGGCTTCTCCAGCTGAGCTGCACTTCTGCTCCTTGTTCTGTAAAGAGACTCAAGGTCAATGAAAGCAGCTACAGCCAGGGTCGGAAAATCGTTAACTTCCCAGAGCTGCAACAGAACCTACCGCACCCAGAGCTGTTCTGCCAAGTCAACATTCACAGACCGGAAGGCAAAGGGAAGAAGTAAAGCACCCAATCTGACAGTTTTACTAAAAAGTCAGATTGATTTTCTTTCCTTCTGCCCCAATAACCTTAAGGAAAATCTCAGAAATTCTCCATATAATGCAGGGACAGACTTCCATTAGAACTAAACCAACAAAAAAACCCCAAGCCCAAAAACCAAGAGATGAAGCAAGCTACTGAAAACAGTTTGTTTTATTTCCCGGATCAAATATTACAATAGGACATTTACATATATTTATAAAAAAATGCAGCAGTTGTGTATATAGATCAGAGGTTTCCTTGAGTTTGGTCCCTCCCAGCACAGTGAGCTGAAATCTTCTGAATTAATCCTCTCCTTCCTCCCAGACGAAGTCACCACCATTGAAGAAGAAAATGATGACTACCGTAAAAACCGACAGGCAGAGTCGTAATTTTGAAACCGTGACGTCACCAAGGAAAGAGCCTCATTTTTAAAAATCATCTTATCACACAGTCTGGTGTCTCTGGTGAGACACCACACCTTCGAGTCTATAGAATAGCACCTCGTCCCCCTGCTCCGTGCACTTTTACTGTTTACCCTTCTACAGGTTAAAGTCTCAGCACCATTTAACGAGCAGTTACAAACCGAGTTCTCTCTGTACTGCAGACACTCACAGTAATTAAAGACAGTGACCAAATCCCGAACTTCTGCACTCGCTCATAAAACAACGGAAGGTAAAACTGAGGCACGTGGAGGCACTGATGTGAAGTGCCGCGTTCTCCGGTTAAAAACACGTGGGGGTGTGTATATGTATATACATATGGCTATATTTATTGGGAGCGGATAGACACTGAGCATCTCGCGGACAAGAGGAGACTGGAGTAGGAGTCACCCCGTACACCATCACGGAAAGGATGTCCATTAACCTCGCCGGCTCAGGAGCAGCGTACAACCAAACTGCGCTAAAACCTGGGGCTCGGACAGAAAACACTTGGCCAGACTGTCCCTGCAGAACGTCAACTCACAGACCACGAGAGCCGGCGGTCAGGTCAACTCCAAACGCGCGACTGCGGGTATCTCCAGCAACGTAGGTGGCCGACATAGGGTTCAAACCAGCAGTTTTGCTTTGATTTTAAAACAGTAGCTGTTCCATTTACAGAAAGTCCTTTCTGTTACAATAAATAAATAGAAAGGGTGAGGGAGAGGAGAAGCTGCATTCAAATCTATTCGAACGACTAGACAAGGCACCCCCAGTCTTTACGGGACTTCAGCCAGCTAAAGCACGTCTCTGCTGCCCCTCCTCCTCCGTGTGGAATACAGGACTACCTGTTTCTCACTGCCTGGGCTAAAAAGGGATTAAACACCAAGAAAGGAGTGATGTTCACTAAAAATGAAGAAGGGATAAGAATTAAGCGATGAAGTTCCTGATACGACATGCGTCTTCCCATTCACACGGATGTTCCCACATAGGTCTCTACATTATCTGTTTCTTCACATGGTTCAGAAACACGCCCCCCACCTCCAAACGCCACATTTTATGTATCTCTGCAGAATGTGGTACCTGACGAAACGCAGCCAAGCGACGCCTCGCCCCCCACAAGACAATTCCTTTTAGCTTCGCCCTTCCTGCTCTTCAGTCCCTGCGAACAAGCCCAGTGCTCCAGCAAGACTGGACTGAAAATGCCAGGATTGAGCATCCCAGCTCCTCCCAGGGGCGAGGAGCGCGTTCTCACATCTAATGCCATTAGCTGCCCGCGCAAGCCGCACGTCGTGCCCTCTGCTACACAGCAGACCTGCACGGAGATGAGACTCTTAATTCTTGGGATGCTGGCTTTTCTTTCGAGTTCTTTGAAGAAACTTTTCCGCTTAGCCATCAAGAACTCGTCTGGAGGTGGATCAAACAGCAAAGCACACAATTACCTGAAAGTTTTCTAAAAAGTGTGTTTGAGGAATCGGGCCCCTCAGCAGTGAGGTTTGTTTATTAAAAGACGTACTAAAACCAGCTGCCAGTTTCTGTACGGGTACAAATCACAGCACCAGTAAAAGTGGAAGCTGGTATAAGCTGGTGCAGATGAGTACATAAATTTGGCAGCCTTTAAAAAAAAAAAGCATCTATGAAAGTAGCGGACCACGTGAAACGTAAAGCGTTTGCGGTGGCGAACACCAGACGTGCTTTACAGACGAGAGGTGCTACCTTCCTGCAACAGCAAGTACGACGATGCAAAAATCGCTGTTTAAATCTACGTAGGAACAACGGTACCTTTGGGTGCCTCTCTACAGACAACTATATGTTACAAGGCTGTTACGCACATACATGCGTGTTCTTTTAATATTGATGTTATCGACTTATCTGATTTATCAGGAAGGGCAACGTACTTCAGTCCACAAACGCCAGAAATGTAAAAATTGCAGACCTTAATTCAAAGCCTAATGAAAAGAACATAAGTATGCCCAGAAACGTTTGGCACGGTCTCTGTCTGCCCTTTTCATGTCAGCAGGGAGGCTGAAGCTGGTCAGTCAGCTTGACTTAGAGGATGTCTCATCAGGAAGACCTGAAATCCTCCTCTGGGTCTCTGAAGGATCACAAGTGGGAAGTCAACAGCAAATGTGTCAAGAGCAGCTGGCAGGGAGGGCCAGCGCTCATTTTGCCTTCTGTTTCTGAATACTGTTTGTGACCATGACTATTAGCTGCAGTTAGACATTAAATGCCCAAAGCAAGCATTGCGAGATGAATAGCACATGCGAAGGGAACCTCTCCGAAAGCAGCAAGAGGCTACAGCTTGAACCACTTTAGTTGTTTAGTTCTCTAAAGACAAGTCCAAAAACACTTCCACTGTCTAATGCGCTTCTGTCCCTCCAAACTCATGGCAGTCCTTGCAACACAATACGCAAACTATGACCAAGCAACATTCACAGGAAGCCACAAACCACAGCCTTTGAAGGATTATTTTTTCCCCCCCTTTGTCCTTCATATTTCAACATCCTATTTTGCAATCAGATTTAGGGCTTTTTCCCCAACCTTGTCAGAAGCAATTGGAAGTTCGGATTTAACATCTAGAAGCAATTGTGACAAAGGCTCTTTAAAATTAGAGCCCAGATAGCTCACATCTTGGCCGCTACAAGTTGTGGCAGACATAACTTGGTTAATATTTTCAGCCATGTTCCTCCAAATTCCAAAGGGCTTCACCATGAATGAAGATCTGAAGAAGCTGATGACCTGGCTGGGGCCAGCTTTCAGCCACCACAGCACAGCTGACTGACGCACGTGCTGCGGGACTCGTCTTATCTGCGTTGGGAAGAAAGGGGAACGAGGGGAGGGAATGAGAGAGAGAAGAGCCACATGCAAGCTTTTTTTTTTTTTTCTTCCCTCCTCCTGCTCACAGACCAAAGCAAAAGAAAAGTGAAAGAAAAAACAAAGAGAAACAAAACTAACAGGCTCATGATTTCTGTTGGTACAGAACAAACTAGGAACTGCAAGACAGAAGAAAAATCCCGTTTTCAATGTAAGTCTTCAATTTCACATTCTTCTTTCCCTGTCAGGTTACAAAAAGATCCATCTTTCTAAATAAAACCAAGAAAAAAAATTAAGTGAGAGCATAAGCACTCCTGGCCCCACGACACCAGGAAGGCAAAACCATTTACTGTGCTCAAGCGGCAGGTTTCTTGATGGTTTAAAAAGAACCTTGGAGCAGCCAAGCGCAACATTTACTTCCTTGAGAGAGAGGTGACCAAGCTGCTCTTGGCATAACAAAGGCAACGAAGAGCTAACCCTGGGCTCCCGGTTTTGGTTTTGATAGCAAGATGGTGAGCATAAGGTTACTCCTTTTCCTTACAGCTGAGCAGAGAAGAAAGGAGCTGTCAGTGCCCGCTGCCCTGCAGCTCACACGCTTAGCTCTGAAAGAGAGGGTCAGAAAGACGGTTCAGAGTATGGAACCACGCAGTGCACAAGCTCTCCTGCGGCAGAACCGATGGCAGAAGTTCACGTTCTTGCCTGCAATGCACTTTCCCCACTAACTAACGGCTGTTAGCTATTTTATATCAGATTGCTTCGACATACCACAGCCAGCCCCGCGCACACGGGTGGGAAGATGAGAAGCTCTGGATAAAACAGACCTAGGACTGGAAAGGCAGTCCTATGTACAATTAGCTTAACTACTAGAAAAGCTGATGTGGAACAATGTTCCCAGAGCAGATATAAACCCAAGCCCGTCCAAATGAGTTGGCCCTCCATCAGCAAACGCGACCAACCACCCACAACTCAAAAGAGCGAAACCACAAGCCACAAAGGTTCCCTGCCTTACACTGGCAGGAGAGCAGGAAAGGTCAACACGCTCCTGTCCAGCCTGCCCCAGGGAGGCGAAAGGACTTTCTACACACGTGCCAGGTACCACGTCCTGTTGGCAACCTGCTTTAATTTTTTTTGTGGCTAACCACAGAAGAGGTAACGAGTTTCAAAGGCAACAAGTGCCAGAGTGCGCTGTTTCAACCAGACAGCTGAAGCTCCTCAGGGAAGTGTAAGACCTGCACGGAAAGGGCTTCCCTCTGTCCTGCTCTCTCCTATGCCCAAGCCCGAATTTTCAATTTGAATATCTGAGAAACACAAAGGATCCTTCAGTCTAGAGGTGTTGCTGCTGCCTCACAGGCCAAATGCCAACGGCCCCCGCTCCTCTGCCAGCCTGGAAAACAGCCGCCACAACAGGTCTCTTTACAAACCAAAAAATGACAATTGATCTCACATCAAACGTTGCTGAGGAAACTGCTACCAGATTTTGCTTTCCCGATACTCCATCTTGCAGTAGAATGCAAAACAGGTTTTGCGTAGAAGGGAAATAAATTGTGTGATTACATGTAAAACCTCAGTTATGAGCAGAAGACAGTTGTGAGCTAATATTATCATGGGGAATGCAAGGCATTTTCTGTGATTTCCTACATTAAAGACTCCAAAATATGCAGGCTAGTATGAAATTAAAGGCAAAACACCTTGAGAAGTTTTAGTCCATGATACATTTCTGACCACTGAAGTCTTTTTCTTTGACAAGTGTAATTGTCCGACAGTCGCAGAAAAAGCTGGCAGTTAGGTGGGTCTCATGTGCCTTTTTCCTCACCGATGAGAAACATGCTAAACTGAGCTCTTAGCTGTAAATACACAAATTTAACACCCCTCCTGATGTTAGGCTGTACTAGCTAACTTTTATCCCACTGTAATACCTGCTGCAACACCAACTGATCAACAGCGCATTGTCTAGAGAAGACACTGGAAGAAGAGGGCACTCTGCACGGCCCCGTGCACGCCCAGGATACGCCGGCATGACTTCTGGTGCCAGCTTCTAGAGCTGAAAAGAAAGCTTAAATAAAGGAGTGGTTTTCCATACGGCCTTCCAGATTTAGGGTAAGTGACAGCAGATTAACATGAAAATAGAATAAAAAGCAGCCTGGAGCGTTCAAGCCACCAGGCTGTAAAGTCTTTTATAAAGCATTAATTCATTCCACAGTTTGACGAGCCTGGTTTTAACGAAAGAAAACCTGCCTAGGACTTGCTGTCCTGCTTGGCTGCAGTCAGTGCTCTAAAACCCCTGCAAGTCAGCCCCGGGGAAAACAAACCAAACCACCATGCAAAGAAAAAAAGCCAACTAACTGTCAAGTTTTTACGACAGGTGTTTTCCAGAGTCAAAGATCTTTAGAATATCCTGCCACCTTCTATCATCATTTGCTAAATCTTGAGAGCAAGTAAAAAGGAGACACTTAGGGATGCTGGGAGAGAACAAATGGAAACCCCACCTACTTCTACCCAAGGGGTTAGTTCTGCTCCAACAGTGGATACGCAGCTCCCGCCGGGCCAAGCAGTCAATCCCATATAGAGTATAGTTGACGTTTTTTTGCCTGTTTGGGTGTTTTGGGGTTTTTTTTTTTTCTTTCTACTTTGTCCACTGGCAGCATTTAAAGCAGAAGGAAAACATGCATGCAATCTAGAAGCCTTTAAATTAGATGGACGCAAAGTATCTTGCCACGGCTCAACCTAACTCCTTCCCAGAACCCAAGTTTTCACAGAGTGCTAGACAGGGGAACCCTTAAGGCGGCTGTAAGGTTAATGGAGACCTTTCGTGAAGAGAATCGAAACAGAGGAAAGACTGTACTGAAGACTACACTCTCTCTGTACAGAGAGACGACTCAGTGCCTTATCACACACTATTTTAAAAAAATAAATTAAACAAAACAGATTTAAGAATAGCAGCGAGAAGGGTGTACGTGTATTATGGCCACTCCAAGCCCCAGCATACTGGAAACGCAGATCACCGTTTTACTTTATTCCGTGAAAACAAAGGAAGGACGTTCTTCCCAAGGCTCTCTGCAGGGCCCAGGCTGAGGAAGAAAATAAAACTCTCAGCACTCTCATTTGGTCACTAGAGCAGGAGAAGGGAAGAAGAGAGAGAAGGGCCAGCCAGCTGCCTGCCCGATTTCAGCGCTGCAATCCTATGACCCTCAACTGCATATTTAATGAGTTGGTGTCCCAGGCAAAGAGGAGAGGGGAGGAAGGCTGGGGCAACTCAGGCCACGGTGCTAATTCCTTTCCTGCACAAAGACAGTCTCTTGAGGACACAGGCCTGCCTCCTGTAACGTGATCTCATAGTCCAGGTGGGAGAGTTTCCTTCGAGGGAAGTTGGTGAGAAGTTCAAAGCGTTCGTTGGGGTATCCTTTTGACTGGACGTGTTTCACAAGAGCCTGGAGGGACAGAAAGGTGAAGAATTGTCATGTAATTCAAGACAACACAAAAGAATGTAAAAAAAATAAATCCCCTTTTGCTTTAAAAAATGTTTATAATCACAAAGGAAATTTTGAAATTTAGCATATAGCCCCCTCTTTTACTTTAATACCTAATTTGACCCACACATGGCAAAAATAATCATGAAAGCTAATTACCAAGTGATCCTTTACCTGATTCTTTAAACAGAAGGCATACATAACAGTACCTTAATTCAAGCAAGCGGAATGCAACATCACACATTCAAATAAGATTTGCAAAAAAAACATCCTTAAGTGCCCCAAAACAGAAGCCCCCTCACTGGTTTATCACATATGAAACCCAAAAGCCACCAAAGAAGTATTTTTGTCAAGTAACAACTTAACAATTTAGTAACAACTAAATGCAGTGTTTTTACTAAAAAATTCAAATCTTTTTCCTGGCTTCAAGAAGCACGAGGATTTGGTGGGGGTGTGTCTGTCTGTCTGTTTGTTTTTAAAGCTCTTTTCAATTCATTAACTTGTCTGCCTACAAGGGCAATTGGGCAGGATACAGAGGGCATTGGGACGAAGGGTTATCAGCCTCACAGCCCAACAAGCAGGCGTATCAAGAAGAGCTAACGTCCATGCTACACTTAGAGATTTCCCAAGTTCACGACGGAACACGGCAAATGAGAGCGTAAAGCACAAACAGGCAGCGACAGAGAAACGGAGATCGGCAGAACAGTGGGGGATACAGCGGCAGCGCAAGACTCGGGCAGAATGAGAAGCTGTAGCTTTTTAAAGAAGGGAAAACAGACAATTACTGGGTAACAAAACAAAAAGTAGGAAGAAATAAGGGGGTCCCAACAATAGCTGACATAGCTGGTGGGCAACGTGCCACTATATTAAGTGCAAGGAGATAAACTAGCAGTATTAAGCTTCCACTAGCACTAATTATTCCATTAGCTTCCCCTCGCTGCCAGTTCAGGACCACTGCGACCCAGCACCCAGGAAAAGGTGGTTGTGAACAAGCACTTGGCAGTTACTGCCACAGCTCATGGGCAAGGGGCTCAGGAGATCGCTTGGGCGACTGTCCATGTCAGTGTTTGTGTTCTGGAAGGAAAGCTGTCGGTCATAAGGAGCTGGCATGACACAGGGTGTGGTCTCCCACAACCCCGCAGCGCTCTCTCTCATGCTTCAGGGTCATCAGATGGAGCAAGAGGTGAAGGAGCTGCAGGAGGAGGTCAACTCGCTCTGCTGCACCAGGGAAGATGAGCAGGAAAGCAGTTAGGAGGCTGGCAGCAACTCCGCAAGGGCAAAAACTGAGGCCTCGTGGTGCAAATGGAATGGGATGACCAGAAGAAAGGCATGAACACAGGGAAGACAGCAACTTGCAAGATAAGGCACCCTGGAGACCTGTGGCAGCAAAACAGCAGCTCTCCTCTCATTTGGAAATATAATAATAATAATGATAAATCAATTGAAAAAACAATATAAAGTCTTGGCAATAAATGGGGAGGACAAACAAGTTCCACTGGAAGACACAACTGGACCCACTGGTCCTACTCAGCAGGGAGAAGCAGTGCGTGCTGGTGGGGGGACTCCCACGGGTGACCAAGGCACCAGCTGCAGAGCTAACTCTGAGTCTTGGAAGCCTGCTGTTTGCCTAGAGCCAACATCCAGGATGTCACGGACAGACTGTCAAAGCTTGTCAAGAAAGCTCAAGGCGTGTCTGCGGCACACCCTTCCAGCGGTGACAGCAAACCTGAAATACATCAGCAAGAGCATTGCCGGTAGGTCAAGGGACACAATTACACCACTCTGCTGGGCCACACTTGGAATACTGTGTTCAGTGTTCCTCCATGTTCAAGAGGAACAAGGGAAAACTGAAGAAGATTCAGTGGAGGGCCATCAAAATGACTAGAGTATAGGACATGCCTTGGTACATGAAGAAAGGTTGAAGGACTTGGATTCGTTCAGCCTAGAAAGGAAAAGGCTTGGTGGGAATATCACTGCAGCGTTCTAATATAGAGAAGAAAAAGGCTTTTCTTTCACAAGGATGCACAAGAGACGATGCACACAAATTGCTCCAAGGGAAATTGCATCTGGATATAAGGAATTCTTTACTGTAAGAGAAATTAAACTTTGGAGTAAGTTGCCCAAAGAAGTGGTGGAATGTCCCTTGCTGGAAGTATTCTAAACGCAGCTTGAGAGGGCCCTGGATACCCTCACCTACAGCCCTGCTTTCTACAGAGGGTTAGACCAGATGATCTCCTGGGATCCTTTTCAACCTGGACTCTTCCAAGACTTGATGACACAGGACACCCACGAAGTACCTGCATGGAGGTTTCTTCTGAATTCATCAAAATCCACACACAAACCTTTGGTACAAGGAGACTGTCGCCCCAACCGCCTCTTTTACCTGGACTGTTCTCTGACAGGCTCTGCAGGTTACAATGCCTGTGTCTGACACAGAATGCAAGGAAGCGGGTTTGACTTCTTCAGGCAACAAGGATGATCAAAATTCCTTTACAAACTCTATTTAAAAACTCAGTTAAGTTCAGTGCCCACATCTCTACCCTGTCCCATTTAAAGGCCGGCCTTGCCTGCACACCTTACAACACTTGGTAGGCAAAAAGCTATTCAGGCAACCAGTGATGCAGACAAAAGGGCTGAGCTGCTGAGCAGAGTGAAGTCAGCTACTTAATTGCACACAATGAGCAATTGCTTCTATAAAAAGGCGGTGTCGCCCTTTTTTTTTTTCCTGGAGAGAGGAAAAGGTTACAGTAATATTGGAAGCATAAGCACATCCTGGAGACAGCAGCGTATAAAGAAGCGACTCTTGATCATCAACAATGCACTAATAATTATTTTGTTAAAAAATATTAAAATTAAAATAATCTTTAAACTCAGCCAGTGTTTGTGGGAGAGCAACATCATACCATCAGTTAAAACTTCTGAAGTTTTAACTGCCTCCTTAAACAATTTCTTTTTATCGTTCTGGACGGCTTTAAAACAGAATCAACTACAGGCTGAAATAACCAGCATGGAAATGATGTTCACAAAGAAACACCTGAAACTCAGTCTTAATCTGACTAGAATGGCTTTAGAAGATCACATGACATGAGCACAAAAGCTGCCTGTTCGGCTCCGCAATAAAAAGATATCTTTAACCACAAATCTTGACTCACCTAAATTCCTCTGCTCACTGTAGAGCAGGCAGCAGCAACGAAAATCACATGCCGAGACGAACTTCCTTTAACTACCACAGTCCATAAAAGGAATCAAACTAGAAGTCAGGGTCATCAGGGATTTATCAGTATTACACCTATGTATCACCTAAATAAATCAAGTAAGTATTCAAAAGCGCTACATGTTCCATAACAGGCCTAACTTTATTTAACAGACCGCTTCCAAAAAGCGGTCAAGGTATAAAAAGAGTACTTTGAGAAAGATTAGGTACCGATGACTGCTACGACAAAGCAAGAAAGAAGGTCTGAAAGCAAAGCTGGTTCCTACAGCAAGGGGGATGCTCTGCCAGTGCTCCTCAGACTTTACATTTCAGGCCCAGGACTGCGCATGCAGCGCTGCGGGCAGTCTCCAACCTTACGCTTATGGTTGGTTTTGAGACATGACAGTATAACAAAGGCAACTTTTGTTTTCTTTGACTTTCAAGCAAAAGAGTTAAGGATGACCTTAAGACACTACATTTCTAGAGTGCTGCAGACTTCATTATAAGAGATGCGACACTTTTTCTTCTAAATCTGCATGAGATCCTTCTGAAGAGGTGTGCTTTTGCTCTCCCTCAGACTCCAATACAGAGTTTTTAGGTTGATTACATTAAAATGAGCTTAACTGGCCACCGCGTCGTGAGAACTCACGGCCAAGAGGAATATAGTGACCTCCTTCCACACTGCTTCCAGAGAAGTAGCTGCAAAATTCTGATGGAAATGCTATCCACATTGACTTCTCCAAGGTAAACAAACCCAAAGGACAACTGAGACACACACCTTGAAGCACAGTAATTAAATAATATTGTAACAGATTTGTTTTGGGGGGACTTCCTCCAAAGCCTGCTCTGTCATCCATGTCCAGAAGCGAGTGTGGAACTATGGTGAAAGAGACGGAGAAAAAGAAAGAAGAGTTTTGCTTTTGATTTTACTGTTGTCTGACCATGGGCAACAACTGAACTTCTCCATTTAGAAAAACAAAAAGCAAAAACACCAACTGAGTGAGCTGAGAGTATTTTATGGTAATTTAGTGATTGATGCAAAAGGCATTTAGAGTCACTTTACAGAGGAAGCTAGCAGTTTGAGGACTAAGGCGACACCGGAGTATACACGCACGTTTTGGGTTTGCGTGGTAAGGTTTTGGTAGCGGGGGGGGGCAGGGGCGGGCACAGGCGTGGTGGCTTCTGCAAGAAGCTGCTGGAAGCTTCCCCTGTGTCCGACAGAGCCAACACCAGTCGGCTCCAAGATGGACCCGCTGCTGGCCCAGACCGAGCCCAGCAGCGACAGTGGCAGCACCTCTGGGGTAACAGAGGTAAGAAGAAAAAAACAACCACAGGAGCTTCTCCAGAGAGAGGAGTGAGAAGATGTGAGGAACTCTGCAGACACCCAGGTCGGTGCAGAAGATGCTCCAGGTGCCAGAGCAGAGATTCCCCTGCAGCCCGTGCAGGACCCCACTCCACAGCAGGGCAGACCCCTGAAGGAGGCTGTGACCCCGTGGGCAGCCCGCGCTGGAGCAGGCTCCTGGCAGGACCTGTGGCCCCATGGGGAGAGGAGCCCCCGGCGCAGCAGGGTTGCTGCAGGACTGGTGACCCCGTGGGGGACCCCCGCTGGAGCAGGCTGCTCCTGAAGGGCTGCACCCCGGGGAGGGACCCACGGGAGCAGCTGGGGAAGGGCTGCACCCCTGGGAAGGACTCCCGCTGGAGCAGGGTGGGGGGGACTGTCTGCTGTGGGAGGGACCCCAGGTTGGAGCAGGGCAGAGTGTGAGGGGTCCTGCCCTGAGGGGGAAGGGGCGGCAGAGACACCGTGGGATGGACTGACCGTAACCCCCATCCCCGTCCCCTGTGCCGCTGGGGGGGCAGGGAGAGATCAGGAGTGGAGTTAAGCCCGGGAAGAAAGGAGGGGTGGGGTGAGGTGTTTTAAGATTTATTTCTCACTGCTCTGTGTTTGCTTGGTAATAAATCAGATGAATTCCTCTCTAAGTCTGGTCTGTTTTGCCCAGGACAGTAATTAGTGAACAACCTTTCCCTGTCCTTATCTTGACCTACGAGCCGTTCATTACACCTTTTCTCCCCTCTCTAGTTAAGGAAGGGAGTGACAGAGCGGCTCCGGGGGGCACCTGGACTGCAGCCAGGGTTAACCCACCACAAGGCAACCCAAGCTGCAATGGAAACACAGAGCCAGCAGAGTCTGTCGACGGGAAGAGAGGAATAACACAGAGAAACACAACAGACCGACAGTGCAAGCGCTCGCGGATACACCCACTTTCACTAGATCTGATTTCAACAGTGCCACCACAGGGAAAGAAATTCTCTAGTTTCAGCTGGCCTGTACTCAAACAAGGTTTCTGATTAAGTCCACTCACCAGAAGTTTAGCTTGCTCAGGCAGTGAAATTTGTTCCCTCTTTCCATCTGGATACCTTAGCATCAGCTGTGCCTTTGGTCCTAGCACAAAGGAAGTTACTACAAGTTAATAAAGAACAAGGCAGCTGAATTGAGCTCTTCTGTAGGTGTTTAGGTGGCACGCTTTACTGTGTAGCATAGCAGGGTCGGGGACTGGCAACAAATACAAAGTTCCAGTCTATGAAGATATACTTCCACCACGCATGTTTAACACACATCAGCTGAACTCAGGACTCTTTCGTAGTGACCAAAACCGGTCAGCGTTCCCAGGGAAAAAGCACACTATGCTGCCTCTGCCTTTGAGAATCACAGCATGGTTAGGGTTGGAAGGGACCTCAAAGATCATCTGGTTCCAAACCCTGCCATTGACAGGGACACCCCCCACCAGCCCAGGCTGCCCAAAGCCCCATCCAACCTGGCCTTGGGCACTGCCAGGGATCCAGGAGCAGCCACAGCTTCTTGGGGCACCCTGTGCCAGGACCTCAGCACCCTCCCAGGGAAGGGGTTCTGCCTCACATCTCAGCTCCATCTCCCCTCTTTCAGCTTAAAACCATTCCCCTTGTCCTATCACTACACACCCTGGTAAACAGCCCCTCTTCATCTCACTCTGCTGCGTCCCAGCTCAGGCAGGAGCAGAGACTCCAGGGACTTGTTGGTATCACCCAAAATGGGTCTACTAAAACTCAGCCCAACCGAAGGCAGCCAAGCTAACTGAGCACAAGGTGCGGCTGACGTTATTCTGCTTCTCTCTACCACACTACTGGTAGAAGCTGCATCACATGCACCCACGTTACACCAACGCGTACTTTATTTGTGGACAAGGTCCCAACCTAAGAAACTTGAGCTCAGCGACTAACACGACTCTGCAGTTTGTGGCATCACTACACTGAAGCGGTGCTGCTGGCACGGTGAATTGCTCAAACGGCTGGTGTCAAGGAAGGAGTAAGACAGAAGAAAAGATTTAGCTTTTCAAAACAAGGGATGAAACTGTGCTTGTCAGCATATTGAGGTTTTCAGGAAAAAACCCAAAATGCAGGTCACTATAAAGTAATAAAACAAAAAATATAAAGGTGGCAACTTACCATTCACATCTAGGCCCTGAAACGTACTTTCAGGCTTGTCAGTTGACTCCTCCGGCGTCCCTGCATCAACACAGGGCAGTACTCTGTGATTTGATGTTGTCCCAGGCTCAGTCCTTGCAGGGGGCTCAGGCTGAGGCCTCCGGCTCTCCTCTTTTTTATACCCCAAGTCCTTGTGCGGAGACTTCCTCAACTTGGCAGGATTCTCCGATTCCTCCTCCTCCTCAGATCCGCAAACCGAAATAAACTCTTCGCTTCCAGAAAAAAGCTCCGACTCGGACTCCTCGTCTGATCGACTCTCCTGCTTGGCCTGTGACGAATCAAAATGCGTCTCCTGTAATGAGGCTCTGATGGCGGCTTCCAACTGGCTGTCCTCACTGGCATCAATGAGACTCTCCTGTGGAATTACAGAAAAATTGCTTTTAAATCTGTACTGAAACAATTAAGAGGAATCAGTCTTCCAAAGAGAAGCTACTAAAATCATCAGGAGTGAGTACAGACAGCTAATCATGCAATGACTACTTCATGACTTCTCCTTGGAGTTTCACATGGAGCGATGTATTTTCCTTCCACACACACACAATCCTGTGACTGTTAAACCCAAACGAAACACCGAAAGCACAAACCGCACAACAGAAATAGCTATTGTGGGAGCAGGCATTCCCTGGGCACCATATTTTTGCATGCTCTTGCACTAGCTGATTGTTTATCCTAGTGAATAGGAAATCACTACGGCTGGACAAAGACAGGCTAGCGTTCTCTTTCTGGTTCCTCCAGACCTCCTAAAAGATCTCATACTTACCGAACGTGAGCATTTTTGGGGAGGGCTAGTAGAATGGCCATCCAGCTGTCCATGCTCACTCAGGAACCCAGTCACTTGGTCCAAGAAAGAAGTCACGTCTAGCTGGTGCCACTCCACTAGTTTCTGGCCTAGGGAAGAAAAGGTGTCATGAAACATAATTTTGGCAAAAGATTGCATCTTCGTGGTCAAACACACCAATCTGCTGCTGTGCATGCACTCTGCAAGAGACCATACTTGTGGAACTGCAGCTTCCTACAGGGTGCCACCTCATAATCAGGAAGCTTTCTCCTTCAGTCTCCTTGAAAAGGTTTCAAGCATGTACAGATACAAATACAGATCCTGTTTTATTTCCATTCTTTTCTTTTTAGCTATGGGAAGGTGCACACAGAATGGTGAATTAGGCATCAAAACGGGAAAGGGAAAAAAAAAAAGCCAAACCACTGAGTTTATGAAGAAGCATTTCTACATTCTTGCTGGCTTTGATTCTACACCCTGGCAAACAGCATTTGTTTCCGTAAGTGAAGTGCTAAGAAGAGTATCCTAACTGCAGTTTCAACATAAAAAAAACCTAAAATATGGGTTTGGGTGCTTAAAGTCAAATGAGCTTCCTAAGATGCAAGAGATCAGACAGTTAATATAATGGCATTATGCGATGATAAAAAATGACAGGGTGCTAGAATACAAAAGAAAAAGGAACGATTTTCAAATAGCTGGAGGGGAACGTAGAAGTTTGATAGCTCAGTTTAAAAAAAAATAAAAAAAAAAAATTCAAACCCCAAACAGATGGAAAGCCAAAATGGTAAATCAAAATGAAGATGCAATTTAATGGAGCTTCACAAAGCTACTGTGCAAGGAGCTCGAAGTAGATTCATGTAATGGGTTTAAACTGAAAGCGGGGAGCTGGAGCTGAGCTGGGAGGCAGCAATCCTTCCCTGGGAGGGTGCTGAGGCCCTGGCACAGGGTGCCCTGAGAAGCTGTGGCTGCCCCTGGCTCCCTGGCAGTGCCCAAGGCCAGGCTGGATGGGGCTTTGGGCAGCCTGGGCTGGTGGGGGGTGTCTTTGCCCATGGCAAGGGGTTGGAACCAGATGATCTTTGAGGTCCCTTCCAACCCAAACCATTCTCTATGATTCTATGGCATGATTTCAAGTAGCTTTTACAAGGATACTTAAAAAAAAAAAAAAATTTCAGAGCTTTACCACCAGGTGGTACTATCTTCACTTTCCAAGCAAAGGACTTGCTTGTCTAAACCGAGAGCGATCACCAAATGCACAAAATTTCAGCAAGCACCCGCAGTTTTACCACTTCAGTTCCTCCAAAACACATTGTTTCACTTCTTCAGGGACAACAAGGTCTCTCAGAGAGCAAAACAATGTAACTGAGAACTCTTCAGCCCGCGGGAGATGGTATTTTAACCTACAACCACTAGTCCTTCTCACTGGATCTATCAACTGCAGATAACCAACCGTCACCCAGCTTACCTGTCCTGGGATCCAGGATAGAGACGTAAGGGAAGTCTGCTAATTTGTAAAACTGTATGTACCTCTGTCCTTCCTCGCTGTCGTGGTATACCTACAAAACACCACATTGGAAAAAAATTACTGGGTGGAGAGGGAACGCAAACAAACCGTGTCTTGACAACGTACAAAGTTTATCCCTGTTTTACAGTATACACTACGAGTGGTACCTCAGCTCTCGGTAAGTCTGATGAGCAGAAAATACACCTCTAACAGTCTGCATATCAGAAGCTCTGCGGTAACATTTTGAACGCACGAGTGAAAGGCAGTTTATGTATTCTAATGAGTCTCCATGAACTACATCTGCATCCATAAACTGCACCCCATGAACTACTGCATCTTTTCCTGCAAGTTCACCAAGAGAACTGCAACAGTACCGTTTTATTCAAAAAAGTCCCTTTTTTTTTTGTCCCCCCTCCACCAAGTTACCAGCACGGCCTCCTTAAATTTCTCACCTGCCAAAAAATGAAATGTTCCCGGATTATGTTCTTCACAGCCTCATTGCTCCAGACGTCGCGGTTGAGACACTGACAGGCAAAGTCTTGCACGTTCTGAATGTTTATCATGAGCCATTTGTTCTGCATCTGACCACACTCCTTGGCCTGTAAGCAGAGAGAAGAGCTTCATTAGATAAAACCAAAGAGCCAGATATAACCAATGCCAGCAGCGATCTGCGATGGCTTCTAACACTGTCAGATTTTTCACCAAAACCCCTTCACAGTGAGAAAGACAGACAGTGCTAGTGAAAAGGCATCCACACAACAGAAGGGTGGGCTGAAAGACCTGCTTTAAATGAGACTGGTTTCATTACAGAATCACATCGATGAACAGAGCTGCTGGATTTCAACAAGCCAAGCACAGAGTGGGAAAAGCAACTTGGGCGCGGGGACACACGGGGACGCTGAATAAAGTACTTGTTCGGGAAAGAGTGTAGTCAATCACACTGCTCTGACAACAAAGGAAAGACCTGCTTATCCTACAGATAAACCTGTGGATCATCTTCTATTTACGTAGGTTGCATAACTGACAGAGGATTTGCATTAATACAGGACCCCCTCTCTGCGTGTTTTCTTTTTTCTCTCCAAGTTTCGAGTTACTCTATTACTGTGCAACTGCCCAATTAGGCATCCTTTTTTTGCTGCTCGTTGTTCAGACTGCAAGTGGGGAGGAAGACAGGAAGGCGCAGGAAGAAATCTTACTGGTTTGAGTCACAAAGCTGGCATTGTCTGATTGCTTGGTTGCAAGTTAATGGTAGGAGTTTGATCAAGAATGTAATTCTGATCGCTGAACTGTCATACCTGTTGAAAAAAAAAGGGCTATATCAACAGCAGGAATGCTCTTACCGCCTGGAAAGACTGGAACTAGCATATGAACTCTCTTTCCTTTTGAAAAAGGAAAAAAGTACTTAGAAGCGTCTTCACCATCCTGCTGGTAATGCACTTCACAGCAAATTCAGGGACTTAGGATGTTATGGAAGATTTTGCTGTTTTGGACAATACTTTGTTCCCCAAACCAAAGTTTTCACTTTTAAAACTAATTTTAGCTAGTGTAATTTCAAACAGCCAGCCCATCCAAAGTGTGATAGAGACACACGTGAACCCCACTCGGTCTACAAAATCCATCAGCACGGCCAAGAGACCCGCAGAGCCAATTTTTATTTTACTCAAAGGAAAAAAAAAATGAACGTAGAAGCATGTCCTCCTGTTCTCACAAGGGACCTCACACTAACTACTTACCACTAATATTACAGTGTCAGAATCCAGTATTTGGTCACCAGGAGGGAAAAGCTGGGCAGACGACACCTAAGTAACTGATATGAGTCTTAAACACAGTCATTATGCTTTTATTTAAAAGACTTGTTTTGAGCTAACTGGGGATTTTGAGAACTAATTCTAAAAAATCAGTTTAAGACAGGACCTAGAAGTACTGCCCAAGTTTAAAGGGAACTAAAATCCTTATGTTATTTGAGTCAGTTGGATTGCATTAGTCCTGCGTTCTAATGTAATCCATATTGGATTAAAAGAACAAACTCAAAAACATGTACCTAGGAAGATGGAAAGTGCACCTCACTCTTCTACACTTACTTTGCATATTTTTCAGTAGTAGTGAAAGCCTGGCTCTAGCTCTCCTCCGTCCAGCTAAGGTCCTCGAAAGGATGCAAGCAGGAAATTCCACTTAGACCATTTGCAAAGATGACATTTCATCTGCAGAGCAGGTATAGCTTTTCAAACTACTTTTAACTTCCTTCTAAAAAACAATAGGCTTCATGTTTAACATTCAAAAGGACACAGTTCAGTTGCTACCATCTCACGCTCAAACAACTCTGCTCCTGCACAGCTACTGGGGTTTTTCTGAGGGGTGGAGGTGGGTGGAAGGAGAAGAGTGAGGGGAGGAAGAAACACTGTGGGTTTGGAGATTGTATTGGTGGGTCATGTTGGTAAGTGCCAAAAGAACAAGGGAAGGCTCCGGAGCTGGCTTGCACGTCCCGAGAGCTATGTCTGACGGCTTTAGCTCCACCGTTTCCAACATTTCTCCTCCTCCTCCTTTGAGGTACAAAGGCCAGCGCCAGGCACTTAAGGAGCACACAGACAGGGTAAGCACAGAACAGTCACTCTGCAAGCATCTCGTTTAAGCTTTCAGCGACTGTGGATCTCATATACAAAGGGTCAGACACAAAACCAAACCAAATCAACCCCGATCTGCCCTAAGTTTACCTTTATCCTTTCTACCCATTCACGTTTTTCATCACTACACCAATTTATAGCAACAAACCAGCGATCTGGTTAGACAAATGTGGAAGAAGTCTTGTTTTACGCTCAGTACTGGGTCTCACTGGATAACCTCTAGCTCTTCCACTATTAAAAATAACACAGTTTTCCTTTCAGTCAATTTTTCTGAACCATGTAGGGTTTATAGATGTTGTGGTGGTCCTTCCTTGCTCAGCTTTGTTGAAACGTATTGCTCCTTGAAGTCAGCGGAAACAAGGAAGTGGAGCCAGCATCTTGTGACATTATGGACATCTGCTAATCAAGCATGATTTGGTTTGGAAGATAAGAGGTGACAGAAAGAGCATGGAATTATCTAGCAAGGAATATCCTATCTGTGCTACACTTCCACTTCTTGCCTGGGCCAGGGCATACATCCTTTCATCAACCAGTCACTCCCGTGCCAAAGGTGCAGCCACAGGCTGTGCTTATGCAAACAGCTAGTCTAGAAGGGCCTTCTGCAAAGATAACTGCACCAGCTAGAAAAAGTTTAACTTGTAAAATGAGGAAACTTCACCTAGACAGACTTGAAACTCAATTTGGTGTGTACCCACCACAAATTAAAATCATCTCTCGCACTGTATGCATGAAGAGGTGAACACCTGCAATTCTTGAAGGTGGTCTCTGAGATTTGAACAAACCCATGCTGCTCTTTCCAAAGCACACTTGGTGTGCAATTTATTTATTTATTATACTCTAATGATTTATTCCTAGCAGATTCTACATTAAGGAGATAACTCTGAAGCTCAATACACATTAAAGCTCAATATTACAGTCAGGAAATGACAGTTAAAAATCCCTTGCATAATCTTAACTGACTCTGAACAGCCTGATCGTTTAACCGTGCAACACTCCTTAAACACAGACTTCTTAAGCTCTCAAAGTTTCTCTGAAATTTTCTAACGGGGAAAAAAAAACCCCAGGCAGTTCAGGTTAACATCTGGCTTGGCACATCACTCGTTTGCCTCTGGTTTATAAAGCCCCATTCCACCAGGTGACTAACATCTAGTGGCTGATCCATCATCTTCAAAAGGCCTGCAGGATTAAAAGAAAGTCTTCTACAGATTTTCCGTATGAAATCCTTTTCACCACATTTCCAGGGTGTAATTACGTTACTCACACACTTCACAAGCAGAGTGATCAGAAGTTGGTATGTGAAGCACACCACTTTTTCACAGCCAGCAAGTTAAAATTAAAAAACCCCATGTCATTCAAAACTTGGAAATTTCACTTCAATGAAAGCTAATTCTTACCTTCTCTTAAAAAGCTAGTATTACTGAATGAAAATTAAATGGCAACTTTTTGCACCTTACCCGTAACAAAGTTTCTCTGTAATTGAAGAAAAATGAGGTTTCTGGGGGAAAACCAAAAGATAACTAAAATCTACTTACTCTCAAAATCAACCTTAGCACACCCAAAGAGGAGCAACAAATGATAAGCAACAAAGACACATGAAAACCTTGGTAAGACCAGACACCACCAATCTTGCTAAGTTTGAATAAAGTCATAAATCCTAAATAATTCTATGATAAATGCACATGGCACACCACCGGCAGAACGTTCTTGCACACCCCTCTGGAGGTTACAATACACCACACACCAACAATAACAACAACAAAAACCCACTTAGATTAACCCTAAACTTCAAGAGCATCAAAATGACAGTATTTAGTCCCTGGTACCTTGGAATGTGATAAAGATTTCTGATTTATTATATAGATTATATATGATTATCTAAGCGTACAGAGAAGGAAGAAGCTAACAGCAGCTTGCTGCAGATGGATTTTGAGAGACTCTGGCCACTGGATTCACAGGAGGCCCGCCACTGTCCCAGGCTGACGCAGTACATCAGCCCACAGTCATAAAAGGTGAAATGGAAGGGGTAATGGTCAACAAATTAAGAAGCTGAAAATTCTTATTGCAATGAAGTTGAGGAACACTGGTTTGAAGTGAAGAATAGCCATGGGACAAGAACACAAAAAGGTGAATACCAGAAAGTGTACATGCCTTCATACGTGACTTACGGGAAAGAGCGTGACAAGGTGCGTACATACAAACCATTTCACACACATCCTTTTTTTTTTTTTTTTTTAACATTTACAAGACTGAATAAGAATGCAGAGACTTGAGGACCATCAAATCTATCAGTCAGTTGTTTCATCCTCTGAAACTACTTTTGAGAGTGGTGGGTGCCACAATCAACACTGGTAAAGTCTTGGTGTTTTCAGCAAGACACAAGGCAAGACTGGTACATCCCAAATTCCACAGCAGCGGTCAGAGGGCACTTGCTGATGGTATATGATCCCGTCTGGAGCAGCACTGGCTGTTTTCATGTGAATTCCCTTTACTGTTGCCTTTAACCACACATTCACTTCACTCACAAACATCCCTGAACCACCAGTAGGTATCAGCTGGAGGACCTGACACAACGCCATTTGATGCAAACCCTGAACCACGTGTCACAAGGCAGGGGTGCCTCAGCACCAGCTGCTTCAGTCTGCTCATCTGCTTCCATCGCACCGAGTTACTTGCAGAGGCAGACACAGCTATTCTCTGTCAGCGTCCCTTCACACCTGGAATTCTGTTGGAAGATTAAAGGCATGGATGGCACTGTCGGAACACAGGAATTCGTGACAAGCCAACTGATCCCTGGTGGGAGGCAGGAAGAACAGGATGAGAGCTGGAGACTCAATAACGGAACATGGCATTTCTCCAAAAATTCTCCAGCAGTGCTCTAGTATTTGTGCACAGCAGTAGAGGCAAATGTGAAAAGAATATAAAGGATATTGCTGTTCAGCTCACAGTTAGATCTCCAGCACTGTTTGCAGCATTTGTATTGCCCCATTTAATCATTAGTTTGCCTTCTCATGAAAACATCATATAACAGTAACCAACCTCAGGTACTTAAAGATGACCAGGTGGAAATTTCGTAGTAACTGCAACTTCTAAAGAATATCTAGAAATGATGGACTAAAAAAATAAATTTATATACCAATTTGCATAGTCTCTAATCATTAGTTAAGGCACCGATCTGTATCATAACACCTTAGGACTAGACCCGCACATGCCAGAAAAGGTGACACCTGAAATCACTTAGAGTTCAGTCCCCTTCTCAGGCGGGCCATCTCTTGGATACTTTTCCCATTGGATGCAAAAGACAACTGCTGTGATTATACAGAAAAGCAAGGCTTTATTTCTCTTTATTTAAAGAGAAATTTGTGCCTTCATGACAAAGCCACGCTCTTTTACAAGTGACTTTTACCAGCTCAGGTACCAGAGATGACGTAACCATGTTAACACCACTCCGCCTGAGCTTCTTAGCAGGGCTGTGCTATACAGCACCTTGCAAAGTACCTGCTCACCTATCAAAAACAATCTTACTTCAGCTATTCCTGTGTCACGCTATACTGAGATACTTCAAGGGATGCAATTTTTCCATTCCAGCCAGCCCACTCTGTGCACTCGAGTCTTTCACCAAGCGTGATTTCCCACACTGACACATAAACAATGTGGTCTGTCATCGTTAGTTAGGTCCTTAATGTTTTTCACATGAAGTCCATCAAATATTTACCACTATATGGTCCCTTGTAGCTTTCTGATCATCCAACAGACTGATCCACACAGGCCAGCAGCCTAACGCAAGGCTGCGACGCTGTCCGCGGTCATCACGTAAGGAACTGCACCAAAATTTCAGAGCTTACCGTTTCAAAGCTGCCTTTGTGCATCAGATCAATGGGAGGCCTGAAGAGGTCTGCTAGCGTAGTGAGTTTCTTATCTACCGCCCCTCCATTTCGTAGCTCCTGTTCCTGTCGAACTGCACAGCCCCAAGAGGAAAGGAAGCTGAATTAGACAGAATACTCACAAGATGGATTTATTAACAGTTACATGCCCGTACACAAAACTTCCGCACTAGAGTCACAAGGTCAGACCACATGGAACAAGAGTAGCTGCCAGGTAAGAACCCTGCTTGCCCTAGCTGTGATTCTCAAGCATTGGGTATTTATTTTACTTTTTAAAAACATCTTAATAAATGTGAGTATCAGTAGAGGAGGTCATATGCCAGTATCTGAAAACAAGAGAGGCAAAAAAAGCTGTGCCTTGTCCTCAGTGATGCTTTTAAAAGGGGAAACTGAGCTAGACTGTAAGACCATAACTTTTACTTGGAATATTTCTGTTCTGGTGTTTCTATTTCTTGACTGTAAGGCAATCCCACAGGAAAGGAAAAAACCCTCAGATTCAGTTTACATGGAGAAATATCTTTGGATGTTTGTATTAAATATCACCTCTTCCCACAATCAGCTCACTGTTGTCTCCTTTGGGTGAACGGGTTTTCAGACTCGTTTATCCCCAAGTGCCACACTCTGAGCAGGTTTCTTTTAGTGCTATCAGTTCCGTTCAAAGTAATACAGAACGTATTTCCTACATAAAACCTGATCATACACAATAAAGGTAAATCACAGCAAATGCTTACCCAAAAATGTAGTGATACAACATATTTTATGGAACTAAGGCAGGTGAAATGGGGAATACCTATCCCACGACCAAAAACTTTCCAGTAGTGACCAGGCCACAGCAAACAAACCATTTTTGAGCAGATGCTGGATCCCTACAGGGAAAAAATCATCCCTGAGGAGTAGGTCTGGGAGCCAGGAAATAATCCTGACTTTCATGGCCAAGGCTGCTTTTCAGAGATAGCCAGTGATATTCACCTATGAAATTTCACCAAAAAGCATAATAAAGGTTTGTCATAAACCCTCATAATAGTTTTACATGTTGCGCCTCTATAAATGTCTTACAACAAAGTGAAGACGATGAAAAAAAAATTAAGGGTATGATGATTCTGTAAATGCTGTATTTTCATTTACACAGCTACCAATTACTTCGGTGCTCAAAAGGTTCATTATTACTAGAAAACCCTGACCAAACCTGTCAGGGGAAATAAAAGTAGTTATAAATACTTATTTTCAGTTCGGCATCCAACAGCACTACATGGGAACCTGGTCCATGGTTAGACCGACCTCTTAACACTCCAACAACATCAGCGCTAACTCAGCTGTGGAATATCTGGTGTTCTGCTGTCAAAGAATCATCTTCCATGAAACTTAATGGCTTAAATAACAGTCAATGCGCTGTCATTTGGAGATTCTGCATGTGAACAGATAGTGCTAAACAACAATTAAATTAATGAGGACCTTGTGCGCAGCCAAGGGAGAAGCCTCAGGGCTACTCAAATCTAATTCAAGTGCCAGAATGACCACTGGCTAGCCAAGAAAAATTCAGTGGATGAACTTAATTTCTACAGGGGTGTTAAATTCTTCCCCCTTTTACAATTTCTTCTAGAGGAGAAAAAGTTTTGGGGTTTATTTGAGAGTCATCAAGAGAGTATTTGCCATACCAAAGCAGATTGTCTGCAGGTTTTACTTATGTAACACAAGCAAGCGTGTGGACCAGCACCCTCACTACCTGCTTTGCATGTCCATTACCGAGTACTTTCCCTTCAGCCACCCCAGAAAAATAAATTAACAATCTTAACTGTACCACAAATGCGGACCAGACATGTCAGGAAACAGTACTGACACTACAACAATGAACAGCTTAACAATGTTATTAAAAAAAAGTATATACAGTAGGCAATTTCAAAAACATTCAGCAACTGAAAGCTGGCCTACAATGGAAACTATTTTTCAATTTTACTTGCATTAAAATAAATAAATAAATAAAAGAACCTCTCACTGATCTGTAGACACTTACTGGTTTCCGTTTGAAAATCCCGAAAGCCGTCAAATATTGAGCGCGCAGGTCGGCGTCTTTTAGGAGCTTAAAAAAAAATAAAAAAAATTAAGAATTATTGCAGGAGTATACTATCAAAAGAATTACATATTAAAGTAGAAATGACGTGGGAGTAAGGTCTTTAGGAAGGGCCGGAGGACAGAAAGCGGTAGTTTGTAAAACCCATTTCCTAACACATCACACGTCCAGCAAACCTTACCCCAGAAACCAAACCCATATCAACAACACACAGGAGTTTAAAGCTAACCCTTTCTGGTGAGCTCAACCAAGGCCCATCAGCATGTAGCGGAAGTGCTGTCACAGCATGAACACGTCCCACTTCCAGTCAAGACTTTCACAAAAGTCCTTCAAGTAGACAAAAAACTTCAAAGGACTAAACCCCACAGGAGAATATTTTATTTATTAGGAAGCACGGCTGTTTTTCCATGGTGCATTTCTAGTTTTTGCTAATCTCTTATCCAGATCCTGTCCCAACTTCTTGGCTGGACTGGCAAGAGCCACACTCTTCCATTGGATCCAGTATCACTACCTGCAAGGAAACCTTCAGAATAGACTATCTGCAGCCGACCGAGACGGCAGCCCAGGCAGGTAACTGGAACAGTACCTTAGTACCTGAAAGTACCACTAAAGTCCTACGGTACAGCACAACCACCGAACTTGGGATGCAAACCAAAACTGCCTGCCAAGACTTATTCCAACTATTTATCTGCGTTACTATTGATTGAAAGCAAAACAATTTTAAGATAGAACTTTCAAAGCCTAATTGTTACAAGACATGATAAATAATAAACAAATTAAACAGAGTGACATAAATACAACATATGCCCAGTGGAAACCTCTAATAAGAAAAACCATTGTGAGAAAGCACGCCCTCCGCACAGGTCACAAAACAAGTGCCTCCAAAATTCGTTTTGAGACACCTTTCTGGTTTTGCACCCGCAGTGCATGTAACCTTTCATCTGTCACCTTGGCATAAAGACCAAGCGCATAAAGAATGGTACATAGCTCTTGCTCCTTGCATTCTTCTCGCACAGAGTACAAAGGAAAGAATGGGCGTATCCCGTATAGAATATCACGGAAGAAGAAATTAAGCCTGAATGAGGAACATGCCTGTGAATAATGCCTGACGCCAGTAAGTAACATCTCTTTCAGCTCTAAATGCTTAGGCACGAGCACAACCCATTAAAGCCAACTTCACAGCAGCTTAAACTGCAGCTAAAAATAGCAACTGAAGGACCACTTCAGCAAAACCAGCGTCTCCCTTGGCAGGCTTAGCCGCAGCCTGGCAGCGCTGGGTTCCTTGTATCTGGCAGAGCACAGGCATTATCTCTTCATCTGGAAGACAACCCGAGCTCGTACGACCACGTCAATATGACACTGTCAAAACCAGAAACTGGCCCATTCCTGCTCTGAGGTTAGAGCTGAAAAGACCAAGTGAAGCATCCCTCCAGTTTCAGCTGGCTTGTCAGGCTGCTTCATGTTATACACAGAAGTGGCATTCATGAGCACATTAGCACTGGTGGACAATACAGCACCAGGAGGCTACTGCCGATGGCCTCAGCAGGGCAGTCAGTGATACCATGTCCGAGATCAGTGTCAGACAGGTGAGCAGAACAGCACCAAGAACTAGGGTCAGCAGGTCTTACTCCCATACTACTTAGATTCTTGAACATAGAGGAGTCTACACACCTTTGTCAAAAACTCCATTGGGCCACAAAGAAAGCTAGAGGAATAAGCTGGGGGGTGTCCGCAGAGAGCCCTCAGCAGGGCACATTCCTCTGGAACCACCTCTCAGCTTGTGCATCCTAGCTAAAGACCTCTCTGATGTTGAAAAGAAGGATTAATAGAAAACTGGTTGCAAGGGAAACCTGAAGCTTGGTCGCCCCCTGCTTTCTAGCACAGGACGTAAACAATATAAACGAGCATTTCCTATGGGCACGAGGCCTCTTAAAAATGAGCACTTGCACACCTTTCCTTGATAAAAAGGGCAAGACAATTCACTCGCCATGGCAAAAGCCAAGTAGTCAGCCAGAAATGGCCTGGTCAACATGAGGACAGATCCTCACAGGGCTAGAGGAAGTACGCATAAAAAGAGAGCGCCTCGATCTCCACCCAGACACGATGCAGAAGGAGACAACGCACCAGGTAACCCAGCCAGCTACACAAGTTCCACTCCCTGCACTGCTATAAAAGAACCACTAAGGAAAGATGGTTTGAGATTAAGGTTTAGGGATTCAGAACATTCGTGTATTATGTGAGTACTAAACAGTCTTTTAGGCAATTACCCAAAAGAAAAAATAATTTCCATCACCTGCTTCCTTAAGAGAAAAAAAGAACGTTTCAAAAGCAAAAATGACAAACAGCTTCAGAAAACAAGCAAGCAGATTAAAGAGCAAGTTAAATTCCTAAATGAGAAATGGAGAAAATTATGAGTAATCATACAGTTCAGCCCCTCCTTCTGATCTATCATCCCCCCAAGCAGCACGCGTTTGCCCTCTTCACTTTCACTCCTCAAAGCTCCAGCTTTTCTCCCAGCACCTCGAACCCTTTCGCAGCAGCATGACGTGATTCTGAACCCCCAGAACGCAGACGGATACTCATCACAGCTAATTGGCTGTTGTCTGACAAAGCTTCATGAAACTGGAGTTCGCAAATTGGTACCACCGGGAACGCAGCGTCTCTAATGAGCGAGGTTTTCGATAACACTGGTGTACTTCCAAGCACACAATCATGTTACACAGCAGTAGAGGTGCAGCAGGGAGGAAAAAAAACCAAGAAAAATACCTGCAATGCTTTCTTCATTTTCAGCAAGCTCTGTTTTTCTTTTGTCACTTAGCACATCTTGAGGTAAAGAAAGCAAACAAACAAAAAAAAACCAAAATAAGAACACCAGCTTACCTCCAAACAAGGGCTCAGGCTCTACTAAAATTTCTTGTTTTTGAGGAATTGGAGCTCGTACTTCATCCCTATCAAAGAGGAAGAAAAAAATCAGAGATGATAATATTCCAAGTACTATATAAACCACATCCCATCATGCTCCAAAGGCTCCTTGCAACTTGAACCAGCTAAAGATGCTGCTGTACTGTTGCACAGAATCAAGAGATTTGGGGTCAACAGGGACCTCAAGAGACCATCCATTCCCAGTCACGGCACTGACGCAGGACTTGGTACGCTCTGCAGTGAGATCTGGCATGAATGACCTTTCTAAGCCTTGACAGAAGATAACACAGATCCTGGGGTGACTAGATCCCAGGCTTTAACAATCTGCTATTCAAATATCTTTTTTCTTCTTAAAACTACCTTAAAACTTGGAAAAGTTTCTTAAAACTTAGCAAAGGCTGCTAAATAATCCACTTGCCACCCTTCTCCTCTGACGATCTACATAGAGGGAAAAAAACCCCCAACAACCGATTATCTTCTTTGTTAAAAGCTTTCTTCTGTCAGAAGACTTTTTGCCTCCACTTGAAACTCACAGGCCTCTCTTTTCCAGAGGAGGAAAACCAAGATGGTCAAAATGGTCATTGCCCTCCAGTTCTGAAGCAATTCTTTGCTTCCATAGCTGGGCTCCCTCACATTATCAACAGCTTAGTTACGTTTGCAGAGACTGCTACGTACTGTGAAATTATGACTAGGAAAAGAAAGGAAATCACAAGGTCTGTAACAGAACCACTTACTCAACGCAGTCACCTGGCCCATGGATCTATGCAGGGGAGGGCACGGGCTCACCCAAAGAAATCCACTGCTACATCCTGCCTACAAACTACGCCCGAAGTGCCCTCTTCCCTCCAACTCTTCGAAGTTGTAACGTGTGCAGTTTGCGGCTCTTGGCCACGCAGGTTTCAGAAAGTAACTCCTAACGTCAGCAAGATGCTCTAACCTTGCTATTAACCTCCACATCTTTGATTGCTGTTGTGAACCTAGTTATTCTCCATTTTGTGTTTGCATAATTATTGTTCTTGCTTCCTAGAAGTAACACTAAGCTGACCAGCACCTGGAGGGTGTCAAGTATAAAAAAAAGACAGTATTCCAGTAAAAACTTGAATCTTACGTCACTGATGTGCCAGAAGTTGTCTAGAAATCATAACTCTGATAGCTGTCTATAGGAGTTGTCTAGAAACACGAACACCTATAGATAGAGTTTTAAGTTCATTACCTGTCAAAGGCACAAGCAGGAAGGCACCTGCTATCAACTATAAAGGTTAGTACTAAAACAGTTGTTTAAATTTACACACGTGCTTCAGAAGTACGAGGAGCAAGAATTTTCTTTAAAAGTTAGTTGTCGTTTTCCTGAAGACTTTCATAAAGACGAAAGTACAGCTAGGTGTAATTTAGAACATTTAATGAATGTGACTTATACTGGTTAGCTTCCACTGAAAATATTCCATCTATCCCAAGCAGACACATTAACAAGCAGCGCTGAAAGACTCTCTGCCGTGCTCAAGTGGAACACTGCTTTCTTTTACTGGCGTCTGATGTGTAAGACACTCACGCAGATTCCGCAGTTGCTTATTCCCCTGCATACTAGTGCACACCGTCTAGCCTTTCCAGTGCCAAATCTGGTTACACTTAAAACACCCCAATAAAACCCTTACAAATGGGACTAAGGTCACCTACATTTAGAAGAACCAACACAAAAGAACTCTCCAACTGCCAAATGAATGTAACGCAAGATTGCTGCAGCAATTTAAAGGTAAGAATCTTTTACTACTGGACCTCCACTTCAATGTCTTGAGCTCTGTTTGCAAAAAAATGGTACGTGTAAGTTACAGAAAACTTCTGAAGTACATGTAAGAGAGACTTACTGATGTGGGTCTACATACCAACTTAGGTAATACGAATTTATTTACTCAGAACAATATTGGAGCAATGAATTAAACAAGATCATCAAAGCAGCGCATATTACAGTGAGCTGACAGCAAGCCAGAAGTGACGATTGTCTTATTTGTTCTGCCTCAAGCTATTGAATTTTAAGACAGACTACTCGTTTATAGAGACGTGTTCATCAGGTACATACTCAGTGTGCGGTCGAACAGCAGACACCGCTGCAGAACTGGTGCTAGGCTCTTCTGCTATGCCTCCACCATCCAGAAACATGGTGACAGCCATCTCCAGATTGTTGTTGCACGCTTCAAGCATGTGCTTTCCCACGCTCTCACTGGCACCTGTAATGCCAAAGAAAAATTAAAGCGTTCTGCAGGCAGCATTTTGATTGGAAGCGCTAGGAATAGCTGGCCGGCAAGCTTCCTCTCTCAAAGCATTCATAATTAGAAAGAACAGTTCACCAGTTGCCATTTGTCTCTGAAGTACAACTATGAAACGAGACAGAGGTAAGTACCTCACAGGGGAAGGGAATGCCCAAGTAGTGGACAGCCAGAGTTCTTCCTTCCGTCAAGAGAAAACTTTGTGGGAGCCATCTGATGGCGTTCAGCATCCTTTGATTTTGGGTTTTTTTTTGTGGTTTGTTTTTTTTTTCCTAGAGTACCTCGTTTTTCTTTTCACCTGGTACAGTTTTCCAAATGCAAAGGCATACACACACACACACACACAAAAAGAAAACCTAACTTAACATTTTAACAGGGAGAATACTAAATCAGCTGCTAGTTTTTTACGCACTTACAACAGTTATTTAGAGATGGAAAAGAAGATACCCTGTTTTACTGATTGCACTAAAAGGCATAAACAAACCAGCAGGAGCTCAGTTCATGTAAGAGGGAAAGAAAAAAATAAAAGCCAAGAAGGAGAAAGTAGTACTTGTCTACACAGTTATTTGTATAACGACTTTTATTAAAATCTCTCCTACACACAACTACATCAGCCATTTTTGCTTCTCAGGATGAAACACTAGTTCTTAGCATCACTTGTAACTTAGTCAGTTTCTACCTCCCAACTTCTCAAAAACCATCCCCTCATCAGTGCTCTTGTTCTGATGCAGAGCATCAGCTCTCCTGCACTCAGTCACCTCTGTCTATTTACTACAGCAACCATCTCTGTAGGGGGTGGGCCGCCAAAGAGTTTATTTTCATATGGAAAGGCTGGCAGAGATGAAGAGAGGCAAAATGCAGCCGAACCAGTTTGGGAGTAGCTTTTGGATCTGTAGTAATTCTTACCAAGTTCACTGCAAGTCACCAAAAAGCAAAAACCACTTTCCTCAGCATGAGAATCACAGATAACATCAGTTTGGGCAAAACGCATTTGGACGTTTTTCAGATTTTCTGGGAAACACTTAAAAAGCTCTACTTTGAACACACTACTAAGAGAGAATACACTTTGAAACTCGAGATAAATCAGTCCTAAAAGACATGCACCATTGCATTAAATCACGGAGAAGGCCAAACTGACCAAGGAAACTAGTTTCCAAAAAAACCCAACAAACCACCCCCAGAAAAACCAACCGCCAAACCAAAAACCCAGCCTGCCATGACAAGTGTACTCGGATGGCAGTCAGCTGTATTTTAAGACCTTAAACAAGATAAAGAAAGTGCAAAATAAAAACTAGTGACACCTAAACACAAAGAGCTGTCAACTGCAGCCATTAAACAATCCTTGTACAGTCTGGAATATGCACAGCACCCCGCAATCTCACCGTACGGCATGCGAAGTCATTCACTTAGAAGAACGAGAAGAAAAATGGTATTCAGCTCTCTGCTATTTAGAGATACCAACACTTGTACTGATTCTTCATCGCTCCTGAGGAAACTGCCATCGTATCGACGTTCTCAGCACTTGCGCTGGCAAACAGAAAATACTAAATATTTCTGAAGTTACAAAGAGATCCCATTGTTTCGATAGTAAAGATAAACAGGCGCTACACTCTCCTAGCAATACTTTTCTGGATGAGAGCAACAAAGAAGCACAACTCTGCCACCCAGATAAAAGAACTATATCAAGGACCATTTCACGTCAGTCCTCACTATCACTTAGGCCAGAATCAAGCCGCTGGATAGTGTTCAACCAGCCTTTTCCCCACAGACAGGGGCGATTTTCGTACACTCACAACTCAAAGCTGAAATCTGCGAGCAGAAACCACTGCGGGCGCGTGCTTCTGAGCGCCCGCCAAATCACACAAGACAAGCTCCATAACGACACGCTTTTAGATGTAACCTTAAATTCTGTTCAAAGGGAAAACCAAACCTCTACTTTAATAGCGGATGGGTCAAGCCCAGCAGGTTCTTTTTTCACTTTTCAAAAGGGTAACAGGGGTGCTCTTACATTTAGCACACGCCACCTGTATCAGCACAAAAAGCTGTCAGGAAGAGCAAACTAGCATGACTCTGCCCATTCTGGTCCGGNATTTAGCACACGCCACCTGTATCACAGGAAGAGCAAACTAGCGTGACTCTGCCCATTCTGGTCCGTTTTTTAACAAATATCTCAGACACTACTGAAACACAAGACATGAGGCACGTGCAGGCACACACTATAATGAAAACATATTTGCTGCAGGCACTTTTCATTCAAGAGGGTTTATTTTAAAAGGCTTCTTTAAGGATAGCTGAGCAATTAATGATTTCCCAGTGTTCCCTACCGGCACTTTCACAGCGTATTAAACACCCTCAACATCCCTGTGCAGGATCTGAGTGTGCCCAAGCCTGAGAACAGGGACACAACCTGAAACTGGTTAGAGCAGCCAAATTAAAAGCAGTTTCGCTTATATCAACTAAAAAGCCCAAGATGTTTTATTAAAGCACTCCTTCGGTACTTGGTACGTGCCGCCGTAAGCAAGGGGGAACTACGGCGGAGCAGATTAAACACAAAGTGGGTCAAGCGCTCGCAGGGCACAAGCTAAAGCTGGAATTATCACCTCCCGCAAACTTCAATTTCAAGTGACTTGCTGTTCTCGTTAGCGAACCGCGCTCTCAGGAAGCCGACCGTGCTTTACGAGATTTATCTTTATTCGGTTTGAAGCGCGGGTTCAGCTCCAGCCTCCCTCCAAGCTGTCAGCGTTATTCGTCGGAGCGGGACGCAGATCCCGGGGCGGAGCAGACCGGGCGGCCGGGACGGAGGGAAGGAGGACACGCACCCTGCACCACCGAGAAGCTCGGCCGACCGGAGATAACCGAGAAGCGCCTCCAGACCGCCGCTAAAAGCGAGGGGAACCCCACGACGCAGAGGGCGGAGGCATCACCCGCCGCGGCGGGCCGGGCCCCG
>VWZZ01006069.1:45523-56861 GCA_013399095.1 Psophia crepitans | reverse complement strand
TGCGCTCACACAGAGGCACGTACGGGGGCCACAGGTGCTGCGAGGGGGGAGGTAGCAATGGAGGTGGCCAAGAAACGGTGTGGCTGCTCCTGTCAATGGAGCTCATGGCAGGGCAGCCCTTGCTATCAGGATCCTTTCGCTGTCAGTTCTCCAAAGTCAGAAGAGAAACAGCCTCAACAAGCACACTGTGGGGTTTAGATCCCTTTGGGGAGACCTCATGGGGCCTCCAGCTTCCTCCCGAGGGGGAGCCAAGGGGCAGGCGCTGATCTCCTCCCTCTGGGGCCCAGCGACAGAACCCCAGGGAACGGCCTGGAGCTGCCCCAGGGGAGGGTTAGGGTGGGGATCAGGAGAAGGTTCTTCCCCCAGAGGGTGGTGGGGCCCTGGCACAGGCTCCCCAGGGCAGTGGTCACCGCCCCGAGCTGGGCTGAGTTCAGGCAGCGTCTGGCCAACGCTCTCGGTCATCTGCTGTGATGGGGCTGGGCCTGTGTGGGGCCAGGGGTTGGGCTGATGGGCCTTAGGGGGCCCTTCCAGCTCAGGGGGTTCTGTGATTCTATGCTACTTGCAGAAATCACACCCATAGAAAAGGAGCATTTTGGTACTTTCACAACATAGCTTGCTGCCAACGCTCTCAGCAGGCTGGAGTTTTGCAGAACACCTTATCATTAACAAGCGTCAACCAAGCTGAGTACTACAGAAAGCAGAGGTTTCCTTAGAATTTAAAAACTTGCTGCCCTGAAAACAGGTAGATCTGTTCCCTGTCTTGCTCCTCTCTCTACCTCCCAGCGCCACACCAGCTCTGGCTTTCAGGGAAGTGACCAAGTCTGAGCAAAGTATTTGGGGGTTTTGGTACTTGATTTTTTTTTTTTCCTGGCAGTTGGATGAGCTGAACTTATTCACAAAGGGGACAAGTAAACAACTGGAGCCAGCTGAAGGCAGAAGGTGAGCTCACCCTTTCAAGCAGCAATGAACCGTTACACCAGCTGAGACAGTCTAAGTACAGACTCTTGCTTCACAAACACCATTAAACCATCCAAAGCTGATTTCACCTGCTCCACAGTGCCCACAGCAACAGAAACAGGGTGTTGGTGCAACAAAAATCCACTCAGCAGCGGCCAAATTCCACCCTCCAGCAAGTAAAATCTAAAAGGATGGGCTAAAGAGGTGCCTGGTGAGGAATGTGGTCAACTTTGGGACCTGAGGGCTTGCAGTACCCCACCTCAGATGAGGCTGCTGGACTGGCTGCCTGGTATAAGTTATACAGTTTTGTATATTTTGCAGTTAAAGCCAAGTTTTAACTAATGATTGACTTTTTTGTCTTGCCTTTTTTCCCCTCCTGCTTAAAAAACCCAATTATTCTTATGTCAGAGGTCCTTCTTACAGCAAGGACAAAATCCAGTAAGTTGGAAAAACACAAATAACCCCCAAATACTTTTAACACACCCTCCAATAAATATATACACACACCAAAATACACTTCTGTACTATTCAGAAATGGCCAATTTCTGTAGTTTTGGTTTGTTTGGGGTTTTTTGGAATCGCAGCAGCAGGGTTTGCTATTGATGGTGAGGAAGTAAGTCTGTGAGAGACTGAAAAGTAAGATCAAACTTCTAACTGGGATTAGTTTAGCGCATTTCATAAACCTTACATGGAAGAGACACCTAATTAAAAGGGAAAAGAAAGAATCCACAAAACAGTTGGTGGAGAGAGTGGGAATGAAACTGGTGTTAGGTGAAGCCATCCCAGACACTGGGACATGGTTTCATGCATGGCTCAGCTAGTTGCACGTGGCTCATTGCTGCCCGAAAGGGAAATTCTCCCTTCTCCCTCACCCTGTTCCCCCTCAATGCATCCCCTCCGCCTTTAACATCCGGAATTAGATCTTGGAGAGTCCCGGAGTGCCAGAGCTGGCACAAGCGTAGGAACAGTGTCATTGGCAGCAAGCTGTTAGAGCAGCTCACTGCCTGTCGTGGAGGTGCTAGATGGCACGATCCTGCTTAATTAGTGAGCTCTCATACTGGTTTTTTTTTGAACAAAATGCCTCCTAACATATGAGTAAGTGCACGGTACTTCATGTCATGGACAGAGCTAGCCCCAGAACAGTGACAGCAGTACATTAAGTTTAACCCTAATGAAGATCAAGGCTGTCAGGAAACACGTTTTTCATTTCCAGCTTCAGGTCTTTAGATGGATGTTTACCTGTAGGACCACACGTGCTTCCCTTTTTTTTCCACCAAGCATCTATCAAACATCAGGAGCTGACCACAAAAGCAAGTCCAAAGCCAGCACTGCTGTACTGGAGTGTAACAATGGTTGATCTGAGGAAAATAACCAGGGTCAGGATCTGCGATTAAGATTTTTCCATATATATGAATGGCCAGCAGTTCAAAACTCTTGAGATTCAGACTCCTTCAGTGCTAGGCAGTACAGGCAGTGATTGAGGAGCACAAGGCAGACATCCAAAACTCTTAGAGGGCTACAGCAGGACTGTCAGGACCACAGAAACACCGTCCCAAACTGCAGAGACAGTTGCATCAGGCATAAACGTCAGGGTCTGGCCAGCAGGGGTGACCTGCACCACTCCCAACCTGTTCCCACCTGCTCCAAAATCCTGAACAACTCGTTACACCAAAGTGGCAATCAATGGGGGGAGCGTGCAGTGCCTCTGCTCGGGCGGACTTGGGAACAGGCAGCTGTCAGGAGATGTGACCCGGGAAGGAGGAGTGCCATGCCAGAGCAGGGACATCTCTCCAGCACGTTAAAAATAGACATCAGACTTCAGAAATTGGTTGTAAAATGAGGCTGAATAGACTTAAAAAATAAACTCTTTCTCCTCATCTGTTTTGAAAACGGAGAGTTTACTTCTTACGTCCTTATCATGACTGAAAAGGCCAAGTGACAGTAGCATGAAAACAGTCAGTATCTCTGCCTTAAAGAACACTTTAATTAATGAAGGTTTATATTTGACTGCATGGGTAAGACAGAGAACAACCCAAACAAAAGCAAGGATTAAAAAGAAACAGATCTATATTCAAGGAAGGCTCCCAGTACAACGGTTGAGGCAGCAAGAGGAACAGTCGATGACTTGCAACTGGTCACCCAGTGTAACTTTCTCAAAAATCATTTATTTATGAGAAACCCACCATTAATAGGGACATGCAGGCAAAGAAAAAAAAACCCAAACAATTCACATTTTTGGCTTGGTGTGCTGCTCATGCTTTCAATGACATTTCAGGTCGGGTTTTGTTTGGTTTGGTTTTTTTAACTTAAAACATTGGAAGATACTGCTCTGAGGTACTTTCTTACAAATTTCTCAGAACTGAGTCAGTCTATAGATCAATAAGGTTCAAACAAAGTACGCATAGAAAACATCTGCGCTCTTTGGTGATCAGCACACACACGTCAGCAATGTGGACTGGTGCTCTGCTCTCTTTCAGGCATGGACAATGGGAAAGTATCTCATTACAAGCAAAGAAAAGCCAAAAGATGGTTTCATAATAGCAACAGATAAAACAATCTAGCAAGAATATTACTTCTCCCGAGTAGCAGGGGTCAATTCTTCACCAGCCTCAACCTCCCACAGCCCTCAGCTTCCGCACATGTTGAAATTGTAATTTTTTTAAATGAAGTTAGTTTGAAACCCAACTGGAAGACAGTATTAGTAGTCCCTCCAAAAATGGAGGGGAACAGTAAGAGCCAGGCACAGTAATTGTGTTCAACTATAGTCACATCAGTTTTCAATTGCTTTTCCCCCTTTCAGTTTGACTTTCTCCATCATGTCTTCTGGACTAACTATTTTTTTTAATATTACATGTTTTTAATCAGACTCAAACCAGTTTGAGTATGAAAATTAAATAGCGCTAAAGATAGGCAATACTCTCCTACAAGAATGAAGCTGCAGAACACTAGCAACAAGAAAACAAAAGTATCTTTTTTCCTAAGGACAGCCAGAGCCAGATCTGCAGAAGTGACCTCTATGGACAGAGGCAAATACAGCCCACAACTGCTTCTGCTACAGGCATCTACCAAAGCGCCTTGGCTTCGGCAGCGGCAGAATGACCTGGGCTTTCCCTCTTTGTCTAAGAGACGAGAGAGCACGCGAGAGGGAAAGAGGGTGTCTGCAAGACTGGCTGGCTGGTTATACTCCTGCTAACTGTCGCGCGAACGATGCAATTCAACAACTCAACTGAAACAAATAAACTGGTTTTTAGGCTAACAGAACAGTGGTTGGGTTGAGCGAAGCCTCAACCTTGCAGTTGGCAGACAACTGGAAAGACAGACTCTTGTCTTTTTTTGCTTGCTTCCTCTGTGGAACGTGCATCCACTCTGTAAAAGGCTCCAAATTCTCATTTTAAGATAAGACCATCAGTTGGCTTTGGTTTTGAACACTAACAGTATTCACATTCAAAATTGTGCAAATGCAGGTGCTAGAAAATAAGCTGTAGCCAAGCAACAACCAATTAAAATTTTTTAGTCTGGGGGCATACATTATTAAAACTTCTCAGAATACACAACTTTGTGATTCAGAGTAACCCCCTTCAAAACCAACAACCTTAAAACTGTTTACAGGAAGCTTTGCCTAACATAGGGGAAAGCATTACCATGGTTTTAATTCTCATTCCACCACCTCTCTGCGGTGCTGTCGATCTACTCCGCAACAGAGCTTTTAAACATCTGAAGGATCGTCTTCTGCTTATTCTTAGGTAGCGAACAAATATCGTTTGCGTCGCTGGTATTGACCACACAATTCAAAACTTTTCCTCCCTTGATGCTGGGCGGTTTCATTCGCACTCTGGTAGGGGACTGCCAGTTTTCATTGCAAGAACCTCTACGAGTTTTGCGGTGATTTGTTTCAGCCTGTTTTTTTGGAACCTTTGAGTCTTTCGCCACCTTAGAACTTCCCTTTCTAGCGGGAGAGCCTTTCACCGACTGAGGTGGTTTGGTGCGAAGAAGGTACTCATCTGGAGAGCCCTTTTGTCGATTAAGTGTCCTTTCCTCCTTGTTTATCTGCTTTTGCAGCTGCAGAGCCAGAAGCCTGTCCTGCTCCTCCTGCATACGCCTTTCATAGAGCTCCTGCTCAAAGGCTTTCTGCATTTGCAAGTTGAAATAGTTTATCAGCTCCCCTTGGTCCTCCGAACTGTCTGGTAAAGTTCTTCTTCTCTTATCAAGCACACACGAGTCAACCACTGCTTCAGCTGGTGGCTCCACCGACTTTCTCTTCGGCGTCTCCATAGTGTTCTGCGATCTCTCTGGCTTCTCTTCATCTGAGCGTCTCGCCACCTTCACGCGATCACATAGTACACTTTTGCTGTCAGCCATCACAGAATTCGTGGCTGACGGAACAGAGGTACAAGTTTCAGCAGAGTTTTCAAGGTCGATGTTTTCTCCATGTGTTAAACTGCCACCGTCTGACTCAATTCCGTCACCTTCTCCTTCGGATCTGTGAAGACCTGTTCTAGACCCTTCTGTCATGCCACGAAACGCATCTGGAACTTCGTCTCCTAGACAATTTGGTCCTGGTGCTTTTTCCTGCTCGACAGCGGCGCTTTCCCCTGTAGCTGAGGCACTGAAATACTTCATGCATGATTCCAAAAACAAATCCTTAGCATTGGAATCTTTAACCATACCGGTCAGCTGCGGAGACAGCGTTGGCATTTCCTCTTGCTCATCCTGCCACGCAGAACTGCTGCCTCCGTTGCTACTGATGTCCTACAGAGAAAGGAGAGACCACTAATAACGTACATTTATCAAAAGCAAACGGGCATGAATTAAAGGCAAATCTCGCTTCTCATCGCTGCACTGCTTGTAACTATTCTGCAATATTAACTTGGATTCTTCTCTCTAAAAAAACCCGCAACTAATTGTTTAATAATAATGAAAATATTTTAAACAACCTACAGAAGCCTAGCTAAAGGACTGAAAACAACTGCAGCCTTCTCCTATTATCAATGACTCAAATCAACTGTTCAAGCCTGCTCCGCACCTTCTGAAGCCTCCGTTGCTATTAGGTTAGACAAGATAGGTAAGACAGACAGACAGACATGTGGAATGATGAAAATCAGAGTGCAATCTCCTGCAGCAAGCTCCAGAACCATCGTTTTAGTTTTATACACCACTGGCTGGAACCCAGACATTCAGGTAAAGCACTGGTAAGGCCACACAAGGTAACCAGTGAAGGAGGCTGTGGATGTGCATCTGCAAACTGTTGAGTATGGTTTCTTCCCTTTCCGCTTTGGGGAGTCATGGATACCGAAGGTAGCTAAAAAGGGTAAGGTAAACTGATGTGCAAGGGGAATATAGGAGTGGAAATCCTACAGGCAAGGGGAACATAACCCATGATTACTAACACTGAGATTTATAACAAAATGATTCTAGTTACCACAGAGCCAGAGTCACTTCGGCACCTTTCTGCTGTTCTAGAGAACGATGCTGATCCCAACGTATGGTGCTTTGGAGACAGATACCTTAAAGGGAAAAATAAGAGAAGTATCCCTTTTAAAACCTTTTTTTTTCCTTGAATTGTCAGTTCTTTGCATTAATCAAGATCTTCAGGTTCATTCTGACAAATAAAAACGACGAGAGAAGGGCAAGTGTTTCCCTCCTCCTGCGTACTATCCTATGAGGAGACGTTTTAACGTTGAACAGTTTACATTTGCCCCAGATTATCCATGGAAGTTGGACTACAGGATTCCAAGGAAGCAAATGGAGCAGACGGACACCATACCAAGAAACAGACTGATAACTGAAGAAGAAGGATTTGAATTAATTACTTTTGAATGTCTCCAGAGTTGCTTTGTTTGTTCTTCATCTTGCACAAACTAACCGGGGACGTTTCAGAGGAGAGACTGCCTGCTGGTGAAGGACTGCTGAGCACGGGTCCTTTGGAATCGTCATTCTTCAATGACAAGTGAAAACAGCATTACATTAAACAAAACACAACACAAACTGGAGAAAGAACGGTGAACTACTTTGTTTTGCTGCAGAATTAGCTACTTTTGTCCAGAGAACTCTGAAACTGTAAGTAATGGATAGTTACGGAATAAGAAATGTTACATGTTCTGTACACTTTCCCGTATCTGGCATTAAGGGACGAGAGGTTTTGCTCAAATAAGTACACCGGTTCATCATTAAGACCATTATTCGGAATAAAAACCAACCAACCAAAACCCCAAAACACATTAACAAAACAGACAACCCAACCCCCCGCCAAACATACGCTAAACTTGCATTGTACATTCCTTTTTTTTTTTTTTTTTCAGTACAGGTTACAGGTATCAGTTTCTTCCAAAGGAGTACTTTTAAAGTCGTGGGGAGAGGGAAGCATTCGGACGAAAATCAGTATTTTAAAATGTTTCACAATGAAAACATCCAGCACACATTTCAAGTGCCTATTACACAGGCAGAAATGTTCAGGGCATTTCACCCTCCCGCTGGTTCTTCAAAAATCCGCGGTCAAACAAGGATCTAACGTACTGGGGGCTGACAAAAGCTTCCAATTCCAATTAAAATAAAATTATTCAAAATTTTAACTTTTGCTCTGAAAAGTCTGTGTTGTTTGCACTATATCAACGTTTTCTTCTGCGCCCCTTGATCCTAACTCACCAGACTGTTACTCAGCTGCCAGGCCAACTCTTCATCTTGCTTCAGCTGCTTCTCCATCTCTCTCCGTCTCTCTTCTGCCAACCTGTTTTCCTCCTCCTCTTCTGCTAGAAGCCGCTGAATGTATTCCTCGCTTGCCTTGTTCTCCTCTTGTTCATGCGCTCGCCTTTCTGCTTCCACCTAAAAAAGGGGTTTTTTTAATGCATTTGGTACTACTGTAGGACCACAATTTACATCAGAACCAGAGCTGAGGCTCTTTAAATGGGAACGATCTGCTGTTCACAAAGACTCCCTGCACACTACAAAGCCAGTGTTTAACTACACAGCTCTGCAAAGTAAGAGTCACACTGATACTGTGTGTAGGGCCTTCAGTTTGCTAACAGTGACCTACCACACAAGCTAGGTGAAGTCTGAGTTTGTTTCAAATCAGGTATTGATGTCTTATGATTGGCACCAGACGCCACTACTTATTTAGCTGCTTTTGACACCACCTCTGCTAATTAACAGGATCGATCTTATCCCCTAACTGCCATAAAAGAGAATCTCAGGGTCCCCTGCTTCACGCAGTGCCCTGCTCTAGTAACAGCCAGCAGCGGGGCTGTCAGGGAAAGGAGCATTGCGGTACCATTTCTAACAATAATTCTTACTACTACTGCATCTAAATTGGAGGGAGAAGGATCCTTAAATAAGCAAACGTTAAGATTTCTTAAAAATCTTTTCTGATTTTCCAGTGAACACAGATAACACGAGGGAGCGAGCAGCTGAAAATGCTCTATGTTTGTTACTGAAGCTCATCTAGTTGTGGTCTGTTACTTTGGAAGGGAAATCAAGACGGCAAGTACAAGACCAACGTCAAAACAGTTCCAAATGTTTCTATCTGCTAGTCTGAAAGACTTCATGTGCCCCTGAGGGCCTACAAAAGGCATTTTAGTATGCGTGGGCAGGGATGTGGAGAGTGAAAGGGTGACACCAACCGTGACAGAACCCTTCTGCGGAGTTTTGGGCACTGCGTGGGTTTGACAAAGAGACCTACCTGGGCGCTCTGCGGCTCCCAGCCTGCGAAGGACACCAGCTTACAGGGATGACACCACCAATCGAGCACGTGAGGTAGGAGGTGTAGGACAACTACCACAAGAACACTTGAGAAATGTCGCCTCATGTCAAACATGAGAAAGCCTCTTCTTTTCCATAAAGGATAAAAATTCAATGTGTGCTTTGGGAATGACCAGTGTGCTCTTTAAGTGTCTTTTTAAGAATCTTTCTTTTTCACTAAATAACATTACAGCTGTTTGTGGGAACAATTAAAACATGTAGAAAGCTTTCAACTGTGTTTTTAGACTTACCTTGCTAATCTCCGCTTCATATTCCTGCCTCAGTTCCCCAGGCTTGCTCAGCTGGTGTTGTGGATGGGGGACACAGACTAAATGAGAGAAAGAGGGGGAAAAAAAAAAAAAAAAAGGCAACGAGGACCAAAGCAAGGTCACGACAGTCCACAACCAAAGATTTTAACAGAAGACAGCTCACTTCCATAGCCCGTCACAGGAAGGATTTTACTTAAATCAAACGCTGTGGCAAAAAAGCACTTGGTGTTAGGAAGGAACGAAACAAGAGCACCATGTTACAAAGTGCCAAGAACCATCAGCGTTTTCCCAGCACCGTGTATGCAGCAAATAAGTATGCTGACCATAACTTATGCCTTCAGCTTCTTGCGATTAAAAAGACTTCATGACACCGCGAGCGGAACAACACGTCATAGAGCCAACCTACCAATTAGCCTCCCCCAACGGAGCTTACAACATAATAAACCCCAGAATCCTCCTTCAAAGAGTTAATCAGATTTCACTTCCTTTTTCTCCGACACCATAATTTTAGGCGCGCTCAGAGACACCTGCATAAACTGAAGGCCTGGAATTTCTCCCCAAACTAATTAACCAACGCTTTGTGCAAAACGCATGAACAAACATCCACCTAAACGGTCAGACAACGCCACCTGCCCTCTGTGCTACAAAGCAAAAAGCAAGTGCAGAGATTTCTCTCCCTCCCGAGCCCTGTTCGAGCTGACACACCGTTTTCTAGCAGTAACACTGCCTGTCTACACATGGTTTCTTATTTCACAACATCCAAAGTCCACCAACAGTAATTGGTAAAGCAGAGACATCCCAGGACAAGTGACATTTTACTTACTTTCCTCTTCCAAATCCTGTCCGTTAATTCTACGCTCACACTCCTTCGGGTAATTCTTCTGGATCTTTTCCCAGAGTTCCCAGTTGATAAGAGTATTTCTACGGGCATTATATCGTGCCCAGGAAGAGACTCGACGCCGACAAAAAGGGCAACAAAGGCTGGCCTTTTCGACGGTCAGCTGGAAACAAGAGTTACAGAGCGTGTGATTGCACGGCAGCGTCACGGGCTCCACAAAGATCTCCATGCAAATTTGGCAGAGGCAGTCGGACAAGGAAAGCGGAGCCTCTGATTTCTTCGACATGCTGACTCGAAGTAGAGGAGCAAGACTAGTACAGTGTCAGTACCTGAAAGCAAAAAGAAATGGGTATTTTACTTCCCATAATGAATGTAAAAGAAAATAGAAAATGCTCACTTTTACAGCTACTTTGTGAAAGCATCAGCGGATTTAAGAAGTCTGCTTCGGTGGGTACTTTTGCTCACGATCCCAGAGATTCTCGACTTCCCGAGGGAGACACAGGCTTTCCAGAAGCCACGGAAAAACTGTAGCAGCTTTCCCTACTGCAGTGTCCTGTGAGTTGTAATGGGCGCTTCGGGGATAGCAAGGAGGTGGTGAGGAGAGGGGAGAAAGAAGGTTCTTCCAGAATTTACTCTCTCCTAGGGACAAGCCGTGCTCACGCTTGGTGGATATGTCACTGCAGTCACCTTAACCAGCCATCAGTCAATTTTTCAGTACATCCACATCCTTCAAAAGCCACTTCTGGCACAGACTCGGTCCCAGCATGTTCTGAAGGTGAAATACAGCATCCCAACGCATCGGAGGAGAGGAGGTTCTTCCTTGTGCATGCATTCGCTTAAACTGGGACTAAAAAGTCAAGGTACTTTCTGCTAATATAAGCAAAGAACTAACCAGCACGTTCAACGCTTCAGCATCTTCTTGTACGGCTTAAAACAGCGGGGTCATCCAGCCTTTGTACCACCAACCCTCCTCACACGATTCTTCCGCTTGGCCCAGGAATTCTGTGGAACAGAAAATAAAAATAAAAGACACATACAGCGAAAATTATAAAAATGCTGGATTTTTTTGAAGTAACAGGAACTTAAGATCACAGCAGCCAGCTCCAGAGAGACTCGGGGTGCTCCTGAGAGAAAGCCGCACAGGAACTCGGCGTGGAGACAAACAGGCTTCAACTTGGCTTTTATTGTTTCTGCTCTTTGTTGACAAAACATTTTTAAGAAAGCAGGCCAGATAACACAGAAACACCCCGGTTTGCAGGCGGTTTGTTAAAAAGACCTCCTAAGGCCGGGTATCCCCGCGGTGGGCACGCAAACACCGCTCACCAACCCGCTCGGCCGTGCCCGGGGAAGGGGCAGCCCCACACACCACGGCCGGGCCTGGCACGAAGCGAACGCCGCTCCACCGGAGGTCGGGCCCGTCGGCGGCCGCCCTCCTCCCCAACCCCGCAGACCCCCGGTCAGAGCAAGGAGTCAGCACCCACCGAGCTGCAGCTCCGCGGCGGGGGCGCGGCGGCCCTCGGGCCCGGCGGCAGGCAGGGCCGCG
>VWZZ01006069.1:34269-45490 GCA_013399095.1 Psophia crepitans | reverse complement strand
CGGCTGGAGCCTGTGTCCCCGGGCCTGCGGAACGCGAGGGCTGCTGCGGAAGCTTTTGGGCAGAAGGTGGGAAGACTCTAAAAACGTGTGTTTACAAACCCGAGCCTCGGTGCTAAAAACGTGAATTTTCTGGCCTTAATCTGAAAAAATAATCGTAGAGTTGGGGTTTTTCCTTCGCTGACTGTGGGACAGTTACGCTGGCAGGCGTGATACCCCTAGTATCGTGGAAGCGGCATGTCTGTTTGTAAACCACGTATTTCATAGACTGTGTGATTGGTTTTGTGTTTTGTTTTTTTTTTTTTTAAAAAAAACCTGTCAAAGGAACGTATTTTTTCCTCATATTGCCCATTTCCGCAGTAAAAAGCCATCCTGTCTGGGAAAGCGCAGCACGTCCGTACAGGTGACAGCAGTGCAGGACGAGGACCGGCCATCCCTCCCTGCGCTCACCTCTCCTCCGGTGCCTGTGTCCACGGGGTGTCCTGCCTCATCTCCTTCTCCAGCATCTCAGCCTGCAGCTCAAACTTCTGCGCCAGCTTCTGCAAGCTCGAGTCCAGGTCTGTGAACTGAGCCTCCAGGGTTTGCAGCTTGGTTTCTACTCTGAGGGATGGAAAACAAGGGCATTTCGTAAGGACGCGGGCATCGACCGGCGGTGCTTACTGCCGCAATGGTGGGTGACACTGTGGACAGCTCCAGACCCCATTGTGAAGCTCCTCCCAAGCTGCATGAGAACATACACCACTAGAAATTAAGGGGTTTTTGACGTGGCCTTGGTCTTTTTGGCCCTTTCCTGGAGCAGAGTTCGTATAACTCATTAAAACAAATGCAAGATTTGTATTTAGATATATCTGCAGGTCTCAACCGTTTGCATTAACGTCAGTGGCGCAGTTTTTTTCTCTAACACATTTTGAAGTGATTTATGCTTTTACTTGTAGCAACATGATCTTTTGAACCATTTTCATTTATCACCAAACAGAACTTCTCATTCCTCCCCAGCCTAAAAGTGATGTAAATAATAAACAAGCCACCCGCTGTGTTTCTCTTCTCCCATCAGCTTGTCCCCCTCTGGTTTTCCCTTTTACAGGACTGTCCTTCCACAGAACAACCATGTGATAAGAAGACCTCCTTGAAACAGCGATAAGAAAGCTGCTTCATAGCTGGTATTTATTATTTCATCACTTAGTATCTGTTGCGTTTTTCCTTGTTTAAGAAAAAAAGCGTATCTTTGTAGTCTCTAAATTATAATCCTAGAGATGGGTTTTTCAGCTTGAGCTACTCCACACCACCTTTGCCGAAGGAAACCACATGGTTTACAAGAACGTGTTGTGTCTAGGAAGGGAGTGTGAGGGGAGCGCACGTGCTTATGCTCTGTACCCCTTTGCTGCTCTTTACTCCAGGAGCAGGGCACGCTGGGCTCCTGTCCTTCCAGGGGTGGATTTTGTTAAGACACTTTTCCTTAGGTTTGCCTCAGTTACTGGGTTTACGTCAAGGCGTGTTCTGGAGAATCCTGAGGACCCCAAAGCTGTCAAAATATGAGTCGTTCAAAGTTCCTTCCTAAGTACCAAACAAATACCTCAGTACTATGTACTTGCAAGCCATTTACTAGCAGAACATCAGCGACTCCTCATGGACTTCTGTGGTTTTCCTTTGCGCTTTACTGGCAGAACTTCAGGCTGTATCAGTCAAACGAAAACTACGCCATCGCTATGTGTTATTAGGGGCAAGCCCCTACATTTTTTCCTTTAGCCTCTCTTTCCTCATCCCCAGTTTGCTCTGCTGCTGCTGTCACTATGATTGTATTGCTGTAACGTTCATGGAATTGGATTCTGAATTGTGACCTTCCTGTGTTAAACGCTGTATTTAACGCTGTTAAACGCTGTCTTTACCTTGTTTGAGCACCCCTATTTCATTTATCTTTGGCTGAACTTTTTGTATAAGGACAAAATACACAGCAGCTTTCAGGTGATGACACTAAAAAAAAAAAAAAAAATTAAAAAAACCCAAACCACCACAAACCCCCCTCCAAACAAACAGGGATTAACTTTAGGTTGTTTAAATAGCAGATTGACTCTGTCAACATGGAGAGAGCAATGTATAAGCTGAGGTGAGGTGGGTCGATGTTTGCAGCGAGTGTCAGAGCCACTTCACAGCTATAGCTGTGCAAGGACAGAACGACGACGCAGTTGGGTAATACAATGTGGTAGCGCAGAAACCCCTAACAGTAAAAGTTTTAGGAATAACGTGGTGCTGAGCACCCTTTGAGAGCGGGGCAACTGTCAGAGCACGAGTATATTCTGCGAGGTTTGCTGGGAGGGCGGTGAGCGCTGTCCTGCGGGAGAGACTCGCCTGGGAATTGCTCCCTGATCGCGGCTTTTTAGCAGGGTAAATAAGGTTCCTAACGGCCCCTTCTTGTGAGCTTTCTCCTCTGCAAATAACAGCTATCAAGGATCTCATCATTAACCTGTCAGTGCTGCAGCTGTTTTCCAGCAGCCTTTAGTCCAATGCTTTAGAATTTGACCAGTTTTACCATTCCAGCACTTTTTTGGTAGGGGGTATAGTGCCTGTCTGTAAATGACTCTTGTGTATTTTTAAGCGGCATTTCAGCATTTGCTAATTTTGGTTCTAAAAACGCCTGTTTGGTTACTCCACAGTACGACCTATCTCCATAACTAATATTCTACAGCTTTTTGTAAATTCTGACAGAATCAGCGCTGTTGTCTCTGGACCCAAGTTCCGAACGAAACGAGGAAGAATGGATGAAACCTCCTGCTTCCATTTCAATCACAACCTCTAAACACTTTCTCCTTTTAGTGTAAGTGAAGTCACCACGGAGTCGGTGACCTCTCACGTCTGTCTCCTGTGTGCACAAACCACATCCCCATTCTTTACCAGAAAGCTTTTCAAGTTCTCGCGTGCGTATGAACTGTACCTGGAAGATCTGCAGGATCGAGCGCTCCCACTTCTCTGACAGTGTAACCTTATTTCCCCTGTTCAGGCATTTACAGCAAATGATATTTTTCATTACTTTAGAGCTGTTTTATTTTCCAGGGCGATGCAGAGCCCCACGCTTCTCCACAGCTCCTCCAGTTAGACGCACACTTCTATCAGTTTCCCACAGACTTAGTTTTCACTTTTTCTTTCAGGAGTGGTTCCCATGTTTCTGTTTCTCTTTCTGGTCAGGTCTCTAGATATTTTTTTGGTTTGGTTTTTTTTTTTTTTTTTTTTGTGGTTACCATTGTGTGAACCAGAGTCACAAAAGGCATTGATGAGCAATGTTAGTGTCATGATCAGAGGGGCAGTTTCTTACCGAGCCCGTCAGCCAGCGCTTGATTTGCGCAGCACCGTTAAAGCCACGGGTAAAAGCCCACCGAAAGGGAACACAGCCTCGCCTGTCTCTAACTGTGGGGAATTTCTAGACCCTTTTTCAACTCTTTCTGAAGAGCCGTGCTACCGGCTTGCGTTTGCTCCCGCGATTGCTGTCTGCCCAGCTGGTCAGACACCGGCTAACCGCAGCCGTGCTGTCGCACTGCAGCTGAACGGTGGACTGGTGCCAGCAGGGGCAGCTTGGGCTGGATTGTTTTACATGAAGCCAATGAACCTGTCGGTCAAGCGTTCCTCTTCCGAGTACAGGCTTTGAAAATGGAAGGTGAATCAGCGTCACCTATGTCCCAATTCCTCAGCGACAGTGATTTTCTTTAGACTTCCAAGAAAAGTCCATTCTCAGGGGTGTTTTTTTGTTAATAATAACTAACCACTTGCTTCCTATCTTTGAACCCTCAAGACTCTGAGGCATTTTCCCAAATTCAGCAGTTCATCCCCAACCTCCCGTTTACGACAGGACCGCAGCAGAGCGCGAACCCGAATTTCCGTTACCCGCAATGGCCCGGCAGCGCTGCACACGGCGACAGGCCTTTGCTGAGGGAGCGATGACACGACTCCCGCAGCCAACAGCCAGAACTACCAGTTTGCAAGCTGGCCAGACTGGCGGTCACCAAACAGTGCAGCTTCTTACCCAACGAGTAAAGGAGAAACAGAGGATTGCTCATGACCCGCTCCCTTCCCATAGACACACAGCGTATATTTACATCCTGTTACCCATGAAAATTTCCGCTAGCACAACCCTTAACGACCTGTTTAACGTCTCGTTCAGGGAGCGCAGGGAGATGCCGCCTTTAGCCATCTTCCTGGGGAACACCAAGAGAAGAAATAAAAGCTGGAGTGGGCTTGATCCTCTCTCCTGAAGCAGGCAGCGACACCAGGGTCGGGGGATCCGACTCCTCCCGGAGGCTGTTTGTACCGAGGCTTTTTATAGACTCTGTATCCAAATATAGGTCATAGATGCACGGACACATGCTCACAAACACATCGCGTAGTGACCTACGCATCCAGAGCGCTTCCCGGATCCCCTTTTGTGTCTTCATACACAAGATTAATTTAGAGGTGACACAAAAGGCGGTACCTACGCTATTCAGCTTTTTTGGGTGCGTTTTGGCTTCATTTTGCTGTCGTGCCCGCCAGTTTGCGCCTTGGGCCAAAGCCTCCTCTTGCTAAAGGCTGTACGAGCAGATCGCTTTTTTTGCTTTTTTTCCCCCATTTAAAAGGTGTGATGGTAAAATCAGCTTTGGATGAGGATGAGTTATATTTGTTGCAGGGAGCTGCTGTGAGCCTGAAGGTTAGCTAAACGAAAACGGCTGGAATGTCTTGTATAAAGGACAGCCAGCCAGCACAACTGGCTGAGGATTTTCAGAAGCTGCGTATGCAAAACAAAAAAAAACCACAGCCAAACCAACCCAAACCCAAAAAGAGTGGGAAATTTTTCCATCAAAAAGAAAAAAAAATAAGGCAGATAGGTAAAGCACAGCTGGTGAAACCAAACAGCACAAACCCGTCTTCAGCCAGTACCAGGCATTCGGTTTGGTGACAGCCTCAGGAAAAACACCCGCTTTTTTTAATTATTTGCCCATTCCATGGGAAATGCACCATGAACTGCTCACGTTAAGAGCTGCAGCGTTCCCGCTTAGTTGCATTCTTCCCACCTGCGACTTGCAAATTAAGAGATGTTTCTAGCAAGACGAGTTCCACTCGTTGTTCCTAAAGCTTTGGCAAGCCAGCAGAAGTATTTGGGTAAGGAAGACCAGTCCTTGGCCCTCCGCATTCCCCCCGGCGGGGTACACAGTACCCTTCCTGACACACTTTTGGCTAGGTTTGGCAACAGTAGAGTGAGTATGAAGCACAAGGGAGCAGTGAGAGAGAAAGCATTTATTAAGACAAGTGTAAGTTACTTTTCCCTGGGATAAACAACTAAATGTGTAAGACAAGACAGCTGACCCATTAAATGGAATTTAACGTTTTCCCCTGCTCCTTCATTTACTACAGTGTGAAAAAATCCAATTGGCAATGACAGTAATTTGATTACTCATTAGCTGATGTTTTTCTAGTCTCATGCAGCTGGTGTAGCTGGTGACAAACTAATGAAAAATATATTTCCACTATGGCCAATTTAAGCTAATGGCGACGCAGTTTAATGGGGAGAGTTAACGTAACGTAGAGCACTGCAGTAGTTCAAAACACAAGGAGCTCAGCCAGTGACATCTCTGCCACTGCTCAGCATCCTCATTTAGCAGCAGGGGTGTCCCTGTTAGCGTGGATTTCTTCCTCTAACCTTAATTATGTCAGCTTAGTCATGAGCTAATATTACCCCTAAAGACATTGAAACCCGTTTCACTTAAATTCAAGCAGCAAACTGCCAACCCTGCAAGAAACAGCTGCCGTGAACACCAACAGCTGCTGAAAAACATAACGCGAGGCCAGTTACATCTCGAGTACTTGGTGTGAGTATGCAGCAAAGCCCTTCCCCTGCCGAAGGACGCAGCAGGTTTTGCTGTTCCCTTCACTGTCAGCAGATGTAACTGGACTCACTTTGAGCGCTCTGAGAAGTGGTTTTCCCCCACAGATTCCTTTAAGCACCTCAGTGTCTAAGGTTCTGGCAATGGATACACAGATAGAGAGCTACTCTGATCGGCAACTAATATTCTCTTGGAGCCCTTGATCTCCGCGCACGAGATCCAGTTCACCTTCTCCCCATGCTCAATGGTTAGCTTTGGTAAAACTTCAGCATGTTCGTGTGAAGCCATTTTGTTGCGCTTCCCATCTTTTCTGGTGGAAGCAGGTGCTTGGGCCTTCCTTCTCTGCAGAGATTTTGCTGGACTTTGCTGCTGCTTTCCAACATGGCTGCTGATATCCCAGAGCAAGACTTTCCCGTCATTTCCTCCAGTCAACAACCAGTACGCTTCTGGCATAAAGAGGACCTGCGATACTCCCAAGCTGTGACCTTGAAACTCCAGCTCACGTTCAAACTTGACGCCGGTGACCCTGAATATTCTGACTTTGCCATCTTGTGCTCCGCAGCCAAAGATGTTGCCGCACGATGCGACAGACAGGGAATGTGCAAGCGGTGGGTTAAAGAACTGGCCAGCTGACTGTGGGCTGTCTTCCTCTGTTTCACACTCCTGCAGGTTCGTGGTCCACAAGGGGCGAGCTTTCTGCAGGTTCCACAGCATAACCTTGGGAAAAAAAAAGCAGCAAGAGTGAATCAATAATTTGTCCATTTCTGATTTTAAGTAAAATCAGATCCTTTCACTAACAGTAAAAAAAACCAAAACAAAGCCCAAAACCAACCACACTTCTTGCTCTAGCAGAGCAGAGACTCTGGCACGAGTGCCAGAGATGCAAGGTGTGTTGTGAGGAGTGGTTGAAATTCACCTGGTAAACGCGGCAAATCTTTATGGCACGTTTCCCAAACCCTCGCACTGCCTTACTGCGCAGATTCAATGACTCAGAGCTTTAGACCACAAAACGAATGAAAAAGCTGTTCTAAAGGGAATGAAAAAGCTGTTCTAAAGGCTTTTACATTCATCTCGGCAGTAGTAACCATGATGTGCTGCACATCAATGATTTAAATGGAGGGAGTGGAAACGCTAGCAGTAAAGAGAGGATCATCGTTCTGAATTTTAGTTCCGTCTCTGCTACCTACTTGTCCTACACTAATCATTTCCATGAATGTGTCTGAAAAATTAGGGACGTGGTTTAGTGGGGAATAGGTGGTGGGGGGACGGTTGGACTGGGTGATCCTGGAGGTCTCTTCCAACCTTAATGATTCTGTGATTCTTCTATGAAATGGAACAGCAAACTGCAAACAGTAGTTCAGGCCTTCATTTTTAAACAGATATGTAACTTTTTTTATATCCAATGAGTAGATGTGGTTTGTGCTATTACCGTATTGAGGTAGGTGCGCTTTTCCTGGTGAGATGAGGGGAGCCTGTGCTTTTACACTTGCTCTTATAACGCCACCCCACCTCCAAGCCCCTTGTGAAGCAAGGACCGTGGCTTCACATGAATCCCGCGTCTCTCACACAGCAATGCAAGTACTACAGATTTACACTGTGTCAAATAAAAATCGTTCTCTCCATATTTTTGTCGGATCTGAATTGATGAGAAGCGTTTTCAAGGCGGACAGACAGGAAAGCATGAGTCAGCCTAATGCAGTACTGGTATGCTCTTTGATTATTTTTTTTTTATCAGAGTTTTAGTATGTTATTAATAAAGATATTCCTCCACCAGCCATCTCCAGTGGAATGTACAGAAGTCTTTAAATTTGGGCCACAAAAGAGTTGTCGCACCGGCTCTGCATTTCTGGAATCCAAATCACACCAAGACATCCAAAACAGGTTCTTTCCTGTCACTTTTCTGTTTCAGGAGCTGCTGTTGCTGCTACATAAAACTACTTTGCTACTGATGAAAGGGAAAACTTTCCAGGATGACTGTGCAGCACAAATCAGAGAGGCTGGGACCTAGCGCTTAAGGCAAATACTCCTACAACAGCTGCATGAATCCAGCAAGCCCCAAGTTTTCTGCAAACTATTTTCTGTCCTCATGGCATTTTCCCTGCTTTCGTGGCACTTCTGAAAAAAACGCCAGCAACCTAAATTTCAGTTCTCATCAGCTACAGCTTCACTGGGGGTTTGATGTGTGAACCCAGAATGTGTTTTCATGCTCAGTGAGCCCGTAACTCGCCCAAAGACACGCTGCAGCACAGCATCCGCATTGGCAAGCTACAGTAAAACATACTAAAACTAAAAAGTCACAAAACCCCCCCAGTTCACTTGCACAGAAATGGTATATAAACGGTTACAATTTTGATTAAAAAAAAACAATAACCTGCATTTTAGGGCCCTGAAATTAAGCCAGCTGTCTAAGGTGCTGAGGATTTACTCCTCTCTGACTGACACTTCGGTACCTCTGCAAAGAAGTTTCTCACAGTACTTCATTTAAAATCCCACATCTTAGCCTACCTAAGAAAAAAAAGAATTTGGAAAATGGCTGAAAACTTGACAAAGCTTAAACCTGGCAGACATCCATCAATCAGCCCCTATTTGGATATATCTACTTACTGATTCTACGTGATCCATGGCTTGGATATAGACAAATACCTCTTATACTAAATACCAGCACATATTTGTTTCAATGGGTGTTAGACACACTTTGGTTTTAAGAACACAGAGTGAAACGGCTTAATGCTGTCAAAGCAGACTTCACCCTAACACCGCTAGAACCACAGAAACCTTTGTAGAAGTGATAGTTTTAATCTTGGGCTAAGTCAGGAATGTGGGCAGATCGCAACCACTGGAAAGAAACGACTAAGAAACATCTGTTCTGGGTGGCCAGCTTTGGCAACTCCTAACACAGTTCTTCTCAGAACGCTCCCAGAAGGGGCATGCAAAGGACAAAGGTTCCTCTTGATAAGGACAGAGAAGCATAAAAGGCAAAGGACATTTAGCGCTTCTAAGAGGTAGCAAATCACAACAAAGGGTGAATTGTAAAAATGACTTGTCCCTACAGCGATACATACCACTTGGAAAGATATTTATCTACCTGTGGTAACGTATTTTTGCTGGCATCCTGTCCGCTCCAAGCATTGTGCATTTCTCCTAACTGTCACCTGCATTTCGCCTGCAGCCACAACTGATCACTAGGGACAACTTCTGGTTTTGGGTCCAACAGGGAGCTAATGCGGCATGAGCACGCTTCGCACCATATTCTGATTTTCCCCCAGCCTGCTCACTTTTAGATTGTAAATATTAAAGATACAAAAAGGGAGAGGAACTGCTGCGTAGAAAATGGCACAGCCAGCCTCGACACTGTTAGCTTCTCTGCAGAAACTCCTTTAGAATAGTTAAGGAGCTTTCTGGCGACTGCTGGCTGTGCAGCCTCAGGCTCAGTGAAAGTCTGCTGGTGCCTCACTACGCAGGTGGGTACTTAGTGTTTCCCTTCTCTAATAACCATCTACGTGTATGCAAATCACCTGCATGTCCAGTCCACAGGAAACAAGGCTTTGAGGCCTCTGAGGTCGAAAGACGACAGAGGAGCAGATGTTTGAGTGTCTCAAGGACCGGCTGACTTTCTTGTTTTCCAAGTCCAGAACCTTTATTGCCCCCGAGTCATCTGCCGCAGCCAAGAAATTGTCGGTCTCGTTCACCGAGAGGCAGTTGATCTCTTCCTCGTTCACGTGGAAGCGTTCAAGGGGCTCCTTGAGGGCTCGGACATCCAGCAAGCTGATGGTTTCTCCGTGGGAGGTGTACAGCCTGGTGGGATGGCGGGGAGAGAACACCACGGAGGTCACGTCATCTGTCTTTGGGAGCTGGAGCCGTCCTGCCGGAACGCCTCCCCCGTCCCAGAGTACGAGCTCGCCTCGCTCCGCGCCTGAAGCCACCAGCCCTTCCGTGCTTACGTTCAAGCACAATATAGAGGACGAGTGTCCACCGATCCATTTGACTGCCATATTTCAGGGATGCCTCTGAAACAAACAAAAAAAAACACGTCCAAAAGCTTGCGTTGAGCTGCTGTTGGTCCTCATTACAGCAGAAAGCTTATCTAAACAACAAGAGCATTGCGATGGCTGTAACACACGCTACTTGAAACTCTAGTGTCCAATTAAAACAGGCACCTCTACAGATCAGTACCCAAATGAAGCTTTGGCTCAAACAGCATCGACATCAGCCACAACGGCATGGAACGGCCATGGTGCTGGCACACGTACCCGTGCCATGCAGTACACGGAGCAGAACGGCAGAGAGCCCGTTCCTCACCATGTATGGACACAGCATGCCCAACAAAACAGGGGCATGGTGCCTAACGGGACATAGCAGAAAGGAGCAAGGGGAAGACGGCAAACTGGTAAAGTCCCTCTGCAGAGAAGCCACGTTGTTGCAATCTGGTGAGAGCGCATGTCGACATTCGTCTTTCATCCGGCTGCCGAGGCACTGAGCAGTCAGCACCTAACATGAATTTGCAAAGCAATCTCACCATACCTGGAGCAAGAAACTCCTGCCGGTGAGAGTGGGATAAACCCATTAACGCTGAAAGCAACTGCCTTGATTACCATTGAAAAGCATACACTTGTGCAAATAAATTTTAAACTATTGTGCATGTGTACTTTGTGCTCCCAAAGGTAATTTTCCTGTGGCTGGTAAACACGAAAGCATAAATAGATAAGCAAGAGCATGTTTTCAAAAGCAGCATTACCGGTTTAAGGCTTTGCAACGCATTTAATTGGGCCTCAAAGCATGCCCATCAAGCTTACCCTGCTCCAGGCCCTCTCCATGGGGTGACGGCTGTTCAGGGCACCCAGTCAGCAGAAAATGGAGGGGAGGGGAAGGAGCAACAAAAAATCACAAACTTTGGAGAAACGAGCACGCTGTGAGAGCCGATACCAGGGTGGGGGCACAGAGCTGTGGCTGGGACAGAGCTACGGCTGCCCCAGCACCAGCTTCGGCGACCAGGGTGCTGCCTTAACGTCTATGGTCTTATGGCATTATCGGGCAATAAAAGGTGTCTTTTTGGTACTTGCTTTGACCATCTTATGTTTTGCAGGTGATTTTTGTGGAGCCTGGTCTCAAGAGCCGCTCAAATTCATCCAACCCACCAGGAAAACGTCAGTCTTGTCGATTAAATAAAACTAGAGAAAAGCACCGGATACCTTACCCGCAGCTCGGCGCCCCGACCGGCGGCCAGCCGGCTCGCCCGCGCTTCGCAACTGCGGGAACTCGTTCCCGGCTGCCTCCTCCCGCCCCGCAGCCCCCGACACCGGTAGGCCCGACCGCCCCCGCCGCCCGTGCCGGGGAAGCCAGCTCCTCCGGGGACCCGACGCCTGCTCCCAGGCCGGGCG
>VWZZ01006069.1:14286-33915 GCA_013399095.1 Psophia crepitans | reverse complement strand
GTAAGCTGTGGCACCACGTCCTGCACGGCGACGAGAACAGCGAGGTGTGGCGCAGCTTGGCGGCCCGCTGCCTGGCGGAGGAGGCCCTGCGCACCGACATCCTCTGCAACGTGCCCACCTACAAGGGCAAGGTGAGCCCGGGCCCCCCGCGGGGACACCCCTCGGCGCACCCGCCCTTGGAAACCGATGGGCGAGGCGGGTGGCTGAAAAACGTGACAGGGTTTTGTCTTTTCCCCCCCTTCCCCCTCTCCTCCTCCCCAGGTCCGTGCCTTCCACCACGCCTTCAGCACCAACGACTGCTCGAGGAACGTCTACATCAAGAAGAACGGCTTCACGCTGCACCGCAACCCCATCGCCCAAAGCACGGATGGGGCTCGGACCAAGATCGGTTTCAGCGAGGGCCGCCACGCCTGGGAGGTGTGGTGGGAGGGCCCGCTGGGCACCGTGGCCGTCATCGGCATCGCCACGAAGCGGGCAGCCATGCAGTGCCAGGGTTACGTGGCCCTGCTGGGAAGCGACGACCAGAGTTGGGGCTGGAACCTGGTGGACAATAACTTGCTGCATAACGGAGAGGTGAACGGCAGTTTCCCCCAGTGCAATAACGCACCCAAATACCAGGTGAGTGGGGCTTGGTGCGGGCTGGAAGGTCCACTGTGTCTGTCAAGAACATCCTCCCTCCTGTGTCCTGGCCATCTGCTGCCCTGACGCCCGCTTGAGGGTCTCTCTGCCTTCCCTTCTGCCTTGTGAGGCCTTTCCCCCTTGGTTTACTGCTTCCTCAGGCTACACCTGCAAGCGGTGTTCAGTGCACCTGACCCTCACTTGTTTCCACCCTTTTATCTCAGATACCAAGCGCGAAGCATGTACGCTGGGCGTCTGCTTGGGCGCCGTGTCGCTTTTTGAAATAAAAGCTGGAAAGGCTGATGTAGCATTGTGAAGTAACGACTCGCCCCACGGCAAGGTGAACGTCAGTGGTGTTTTACCCCTTTGTTGTACAGTAGCTTGAGCTGAGGTTAGCACTTAGGTAAGAGTCTTCCCACAAAAAAAAAAACCTGCAGTGGTGCTGAGTGCTGCTTGTTTGCTCGCTGGCAGCGTTCCCGTAGGTGACCTCCCTTGGCTGGGATGTTCAGATAATTTCAGGTTATCAGAGAGTGAGTCCCGTTCCACCTTTTCATCCCTACAGAAGCGTTTAATCTTTGTTCTTCTGCCTTCCCACACAACTGCGTTTCGACTGCCGGATTTCCTCGCGTTACAACTTGAGCTGTATGCGTTATAATCTCCATCTCGTAATGCTGTGGGTTTGTACCAGTATTGGCTTACGTTTCGGTTGTGGGTAAAGATCTCTGTAGTAGTTCGTGTCTGATACTCCTAAATTTCATGTAAAAGTTCACTGCCAGGCATTTAATTCTGTCTGAAGATTATACCTGCCGTTTTGGGGAATAATGCCTAAAATTAGCGTAATTAAAGAGATTTAGGTCTCTGTTTGCATGGTCCCTGGCATGCAAATCTTGTCGGCACTTTCCAGACTCGGCGCTTTGGGGGTCGCTTCCTGCTGTCCTTGTCTAGGCCTTTCTGCTGCAACAGGGTGGGGAAAGGTCGTGAATCCGAGAGTCCCCGGCTCGTGTGGAGCCTCGAGGCTGAACGCAGCTGCTCCTTTCTCTGCAAAAATCTGCGAGAGCTCAAATAGGTGATCCTTTGGAGTATTTTGTGTTTATTGAGACACGTACGGTGATCTGCTCGTAGAAAATGTAACTTCAAGGAAGCGCACGTGTTTTGTAGTGCCGGTTAGAGAAAGATGTGTTGACTGGAAGAAATCCCCGGCTTTGGGGCTGGCCGGTGAAGACTCAGAAGTCTGTGCGGTGTCCTGCTGTGCTGCTGCTCGCACAAGTCTGGGATTTGTCTGAAAATAATAAGCGCGGGGAGCACCGTGCACGCCTAGATCTTAGGATTTCCATGCTAATTTTACCTGAGCTTTGCATTGGAATTGCCTTCTGCCTTGGTGAGCGTGTATTCCGGTATATTTTGTATGTGGCGCTTGCCTTTCTAAACCAAGTTCATTGTCTTTAAAATTGCTCCTCACAGAGCAATTAAAGCTCAGCGATGGCAGCGGTGAAATAGAGTTCAGGTAACCTGGAGGCCATTAGAAAGTTTCCAAACCTCTGCAGTGTTCTGAGGCGCGAGGCACGCGGTGTGCTTGCTCTTGGTGCTCTCGCAAGGGTCGCGGGGGTTACGTTTATTAAGGTGTGGGCGGTGAGGTCCAGGCTGCCCGCTGGAACGGGCAGCAGAGGTACTCTGGTGCGTTTGAGCCAAGCTGAGAAATCACCGTGACAAAAGTAATGTGATGGTGAGAAACAGGAGCGACATGCTTTAAAATTACCTTCTGCGTTATACGTTGGCTATGCTTTGTTTTTGTGTCTCTGTTTGAACGTGCTGACTCTTTCTATGCATTTTTTTCTTTTATCCCCCCCCTCCTGTCTCTCTTTCCAGATAGGTGAAAGGATTCGAGTTATCCTGGACATGGAAGACAAAACATTAGCGTTTGAGAGGGGCTACGAGTTCTTGGGAGTTGCCTTCAGAGGACTGCCAAAAGTTTGCCTGTATCCAGCAGTGTCTGCAGTGTACGGTAACACAGAAGTGACTTTGGTCTACCTGGGAAAACCTCTGGATGGATGACATGGATTGTTTCGTTGGGACGTCGAGATGTGGATGATTGGGAGGAGAAATCTGCATGTTGGTTAGAGGGAAACATGTATTAGAGGAAAAACAAAAAAGTGTGGGTGTGTGTCCAAGAACCATCGCGGGAGTCGCACGGAGTTTTGAGACGGAGGACCAGCCATACTTCAGGAATTGCGTTACGTTTCCTCTTTCTACCAGGCCAGAAAAATCCTCAGGGTTGCAGTTGGTTGAGTGGGAAGCTGACACATGCATGTTGCAACAGATTTCATTGCTAAGATGGCAGTGCGTGACCTCAAATATTTAAGAAAGGATTTGATACAAAACTGCTTGAGGAAATTTAACCTGAGATTTGTAAGTAGCGTGTTTTGTGAAAGACTCCCATTTTAAAACTGCTTGTTCCTTCCCTTCCCTCCTTTGGGCCACCGTGGGTACCGGAGGAGAGCGAGTCTGGTTGGGTTTTATTTACAGTTTTTAACATACGGAGAAGCGCGGTCTCTCTGGACTGCCCTTCTCTAGTATAATGATACAAAACGTGTGCAGCTATTTTTAAGTGTATTTTAAGGGTTGTATATATAGAACACGTTGAAAAGAACCGTTAAAGGAAAGGGTTTGCTTTATTCTAACTGGGACATAATTTCTTCAAGGGAAAAAGGAAAAAAACTAAGCCCCACTACGTGGCATCAGAAAATATACCTCGGACAGGTATATAACATTCATGTACGTGTACTTCTTCTGTTGTATTGTAAAGCATTTTGGGATGCTCTTGTGGAGTACGGTGCTAGATTGGGTCATTTTCTGTGGAAGTTTCCCTAGCTTTGGCAACAGCTTTGTTCTCTGTAGGAAACGCGAAAACGTTTTCCCCCACGCGTTTCCTTTCGCCAAATTTTGCGGACCCCTTTAGGAAAGGGAGGTGCAACACAGCGCTGAGCTTGTCTTCCTTTCCACGTCGGAAAAAATTAACTTTTAAAGCATTCTTACACTTTCTAATCACTGTTGCAAAATGTTTCAAAATCATGAGGAAGGAGCATTCAGTTTCTGCATCCAGACCTTGTTTTCAGCTTAAAAGGCTTTGTAAGGCTTTACGACTTGGCTGAACCTTTCTTTAAGGAAATAATATCCCCCAGTACTCACCTGCTCATCTTCAGGCGGGATGAGTAGAACTCCCACCAGCCCTTTGATGGGCATTCTGGATCAGGTTTGGGCTTTTCACTTACACCGGTTTTCTGGAAAAAGAAAAACTAACCACGTACAGCCCCCCCGCTGTGTCTGGCCTGCGCAGGCCGGGGCGGCTGCGAAGCTGCGGGCTGTGCTCAGGAGGGACTTTCTGGTGAGACCGCTTTCCTCGGAGGTCGCACGGTCTGTAGGGACCCCCAGGAGGGCTCCTGTTAGTAGGGCGTTAAAATCTGCCGGCCCAGCGGCTAGCTCTCGTTTCTTGTTGGCTGGTGTTTCCCAGAGCTGCCTGAACTATTTCAGCGATGGGCACGCTTTTCAGAGAGGGAGAAGGAAATATTTATACAACCTCTTTTGGCTTTATTTGCGCTAGAGAATGTGAATCGCTTAATATCAGACACTGGCAATTTGAGCACAGAAGAGAGAGGAATTCCTCCTAGGCTGTTGCTTGTTCCCCCCCGCCCCGGCCTCGTTACTGGAGTAACGGGAGGAGAGTGGTGCAGGGAGGGGAGCGAGGCTCCTCGTCTGCTGCTGACGAGCTGTCCTTGGCGTGCTTTTAACCCAGTAGATAACCAAGTTCTGCACTGGAACAGAATATGGACATTATTACCATTTAAAAGGATTTAAAAGTATTTATTCGTTTTGTGTGTTGTTTATTGCTTAAAGGCAATAGCGAAGTCCGTTCCTCTTGGCTGCGTAAAAGAAAACAAAATAATACGCAGTGAGAAACGAAGATGTTTTAAGTGGTGCTGAGAACAACCAAATAAATGAAGTGAGGGGGGGTGGGATACGCGTACCTTTTGGAAAAATCTGTTACAAGCATTGATTGTACTGGACTGTAAAGTAAGTGTCTGCATAGCGGAACCCTGGGCGTGAAGTGGGGGGGAGGAAAGGAAACAAAACCCCTGTCCAATTTCAGAAAGTCGCCTTGTCCCCGAGATGAACGTGCTGTCAGCGCTGTCCTGAAAGGTGCGGCCTCTGCGCTTGTTCACGAATCCAATTAGATGCAAGTAAACCCTGAGAACTTCCGAGGAGTTTTATTCACAAATTAAGCTTGGTTTCCGTTCTCCAGACTGCGTCTTACCCTATAAATAATTTCCCTCTAAATTAGAAATGCTGAAAGTCGAACATTCCTTAAGGGTGGGTTTTGGGGGGGGACTCACTTATGTAAGATTATAACTTATTCCTGGAGACCAACGCTGGCTGTACAAAATATTAAAATAAACTCTGCTACACTTCCGAAGGATTTATCGGTGCGTGCTGGTGTAATGGCATCGCCGTGCGGTGGCAGGAGAAACGGAGTAGCGGGCTGGTGCGCGAAGGAGAGGGAGGTGCTGGGGCCGGGCAATTTGTGACTGAGAATGTGACTGAGTGTTTAACGAGGATTTGTAAATTAGTCTTAATAGCTGTGCTGGGGAAATTGCGTCCTCTGGAACGGGGAAGCTCGCGTGTGACCGTGGGAAAAGGATTCCCGGTGGCTGGAGGTCCCTTGATCAGAACGGAGGTGTGGTGCTCGCCCCTGCCCTCCTGCTGCGCTCTCTGTACAGAAGCCAAATATTTTGTGGTGACTTTAGGAGGAAGTAGGTGATTTTAGGAAAAAATAAGCGATCTGAGGAAGAAACAGGAGCCTGTGTTGTAGTTGGGACCCCTGAAGCACTTTGCAAATTCCTCGCATCAGGAATTTGATTTGAAGCGGTGAACTGGCTAACTTCTGTCAGCCTCTTCAGGAACAAAGAGGTTTGCTGCTGGCTCGCCAAAAATGTGGGATCGCTTTTTGTGGCCTGAGGTACCTAAGAGTCGGCTAAACTGCTCTTTGGAGTATTTTCCCTGCCCTGACTAGTGATTTGACTGTTTGGTGGGGGGGAACATCGCCTGTCCGCAGCTGCTCTAACAGATATCAGTCAGATTCACAGGGCTTGGCTTCAGAATCCCGTGGGATATCGCTGTTTTTCGAGAGGTGAGCATTTCTGTCTAAAACTCAGAATTTCATGGGGTTGTAAGTGCGCTGTGAAATCTGCTGGGAGCTTAACGGTTGGTCATCTGACCTGATCGCACCTCCGCATCCGAGGAAGCGGAGAGCTCGGTACGGCCATTTGTTTCAGGGCAGCGTCTGTTCGTAGCCTCAGTGGCGGATTCTTGTGTTGGCCCGAAGTCAGTTGGGCGACTTCTTTTTCTGGAAGAGGATGGAGGCGTTGCTGGAATGAATTAATAAATCGAGGTGGCTTGGGAAACTCGCCCTGGTCGGGATAATTTTCTTGAAAATATGGGTTTTTTTTTTCCCCTGCATCAGATGCAGTGCTGAGCGTGCGTTTTTGGGAGCCCTGTGTGCGCCTTCTAGCAAACGCCATTTGGTTTCTGTGACTTCTGGCCGTGTTTCAGGTGACAAAACTAGCCGGGAGCAGATGGCCTTGATCCTGCGGGCTGAACGTCTGCTGCCTCGGATGCGGCTGGATTCTGCCCTGCCTGCCACCGAATCCAGTCACAGGCTGGAACGCGTCAGCTCTTCTCTCTGCTTACCAACAACGTACATTTTTAATTTTCCTTAACACACGGGCGTGTTTTCTAGATGGCCACCGCTATTTTTTTTCCTCTTCCATTTTCCCTGAGACGACGACTGCGGCGACAAATTAAAATAACGCTCGGGCTGATCATCAAAACTTATTTTCTCTGAAGTATTTAGAGGTAACCAGCCCTCGGCGATTCCTGAACCTGCGCATTTCAGTACCCATCTTTCCGTTCTAGCGAAGCATTTGTGCGTTATAAATGGCTGGCGATGAGCGCCGTGTGTGCTGCTGCTCTCCAGAGCGGCGCCTGTCCTTGCACCGTGCGGATAACTTGGCGAAATGCGGAGCTGGCCAACGGCGCTGTTGAGATGTGCGCCAGGACCCTTCCTCCACTTACAGGACGGGTTTTGAAACGGTTAGGAGCGCGACGTGTGTGGTTTCTGCGACAGCAGCCTGCCTCGCGCTGAGGCATAATTTGGTTGGAAGGAAAATTAACGGAGTGGTAAATGAACAGGGAAAGCTTTTCCCGCAGTGATGCTGAACCTGCTAATTTATACTTTAAGCAGCTTTTTTCATACATACGGCTGTATGGTGCCGTACGTGCTGTGTGACTTCTGAATGAATTCTCACCCCTCCCCACAAGAGGGCAAAGTCAGCAGCGCTCTGGGAGCCTGAACTGCGTTTCCAAAGCCTCCTGCACCATAAATGTTTAATGCGGAACCCTCTCCGTTAGCATTTGCGTCCTGGCCTCCTAAAAAACCAAAACGAACTAAAAAAACCCCTCAACTAAACAGATGATGGTTGAAAAGTGGATAATGGGCATCAGAATTTTTAAAATATACTTCTTCGTTCGAACCCTTGATCCTGAAGTTAGGCTGAGCAAATCTTTGCGTTTCAGAGAATTATTTTTGGTGGCAGCAAAGTGAGCTGACTCCAAGATCACCTTAAAAGGGATTTGAGAGGCTCAAACAAAATGTCGCTGTTGCTGTTGAAGGTCTACCTTGTTCCAGACTTGCTTTTCTTCTTCTCAGGCATTTATGACCAGGAAATAATGATATCAGCAAAAGATTACTCAAAAAAAAAAATAAATCCATTGCAAATTAAAAAAAAAGAAACCAAAATAGTTTAAAAGGGATTTAAAAATAAAACTCATCGTATATTACAAGTGGTGTTTCTTCTCCTGTGGTTTTACCAGCTCAAGAACCAAGGGTGTCTTTTTTCCTTCCACGCCTCCCATCGCAGATTTGGTGTGAGTTACCTGGAGTTGTTTCATGTTTGCTTGATTTATTTTGCTTTTTTAATCCATGTTGTTCTACCTGTGCTAAAAGCGATACATTTACCTGCAGGCAACGTTTGAATGGGGAAAAGTCCGAAGGTATAACCGTGCCTCTTCTTGTCTTGCGTACAGTGTCTGATCCTGTGAGCTCCTGCTTTCTGCAGCTTAAACCTTCAGGAATTTCAGCCAGAAACAGCCGGAGCGTCACCCTGCGTGGAAATGAGTGACTGTCCCGGGACACCTCACCCTCCCGTGCCGGCCACGGTTCACTGCTATGTGCCCAGATATTTTACTGTCTGTTTTGCAAAGTGGTTTTTTAAAAAAATATATTTTATTGTCTGTTCTTGAACTTTTGATTTCAGGCCGTCCCCCCGCTCTCGTTTTCAGGGTGCAGCCTGCGCATCTCTAGAGGCACGCTCCAAAGCCAGATGTGAAAACAGCTGTTTCACAGCAGCGTCGTCCCCCAGCAAACATTTGCGCTCGGTTACGGACCCGTAGCACGGCACGCTGGCATCCTTTGTTCCTCCTGGCTTTGTTTAAAGCTTCGGTTTTCAGCAGGTGAGTTGAAAATCAAGCCCAGACAAAACCTGACGGATAGCAGGAAGCACAGACGTGAGCGTGTGCCGTGTGCGTGACCTTCCCTGGACGCTCCGTGGCTCAATAAACGTTGAATCTGAGAGCGAGTGGGCCCCGGGCTGTGCTCTGGCCACCAAACCTCCGCCGAACCTCTTCACAGGTAACAAAGTGCCGGTCACGGCTTCCGCTGCTACGCGGACTTCGGTGTTTGGAGGCTGAGAGCCTGTGAGTGAGCGATTCCCCAGGGTTATGAAGCTGTCCTGTTTCTATAGCATCCTGCGCCACGTCCAGTGGCTTTTAAATAGTAATTTAAGAGAATACGCTCCGCCCGCTTCAACGTGTGACTTAATAATTATAAAGTGCAGGACAAACCTGCCAGTAAGGAAATGGATGTTGACCAAAAAGCTTTTTGTGTGACGCTCCAAATACTGCAGCGGTTAAAGCTTTTCAGCCTCTGTGTCTGCCCCTTCCAAATCACCTTTGGGGGTTTCTGGTTGGGTTTTTTTGGTGCTCAGGTGACAGCGAATGCTTTTCTCACACCGGATCCCATCTGACATTGGGCACCTGAGCCCTCCTGCAAAGTCTTGTGCAAGAGCAGAGTGTGAGGGCAGGATCTCACGCTTTGTAAACAGCTGAGAGATTTTATCCCGGCTTTACCGTACGATTCTGTCTTACTGCAGTCACTGACGCGTGCAGAACTGGAGGAGAGTGGGAGGAAACATTAGTGGGACTCAGGAGAGCGCGCCATGTGGAAATACGTTGTTTGTACGTGTCAGCCCGGTGGTCTCACCCCGCTGTGCCGCGCATCTCGGGGCTGCGGCTCGCCCTGACTGGCAGGTTGCGAGCTGCCCTTCTCGGGAGGAGAATGCAGCGCAAGAGGGGAAGGGCTGCTGCGTTAGTCGATGCATCCTTTTGACCTTCCCCCCCTCTTGCATCCCTGGGTTAATTCAGGTCTCAGACTGAAAGGTGGAAGCCTGCTCTGAGTTTCTCCCAGATACAGCCGTGGCGATGAGGTTTCGGGTACAACAACGATGTCACCTTTGTGTCAGAGTTTGTTCCCAAAACCCGCAGAACCTTATATCCTGGCGGTTTGTTCTGTTCTCTCACGCGAGACGAAGGAACGTGCCCTAAGTGCACGAGGGTGCGCCAGTCCTGAAACCCCACAGACTGGCTTCCCTCTGTCGCTTGTCCCGCAGGTTGTCGCGCCAGGAAAAGGAGGGGGTGCTGAGCCCCAGGGCTGAAGACCCAGGAAAGGAAGACTTTGGAGTGTGAAGGCCCCGGCTCGCTTCCAGCCCCGACTGCTGTCCACCTTGGGAAGAGCTGCTTGTGAGATAAGGCTGCGTCGCAGGGCTGTTGGCTCTCCTGGCCGGGGCGCGAAGCTGGGTGGGAAAGGCTTAGCTCTGTAAGGAGCTGACAGAGTTTCACTTCCCTTGGCGTCAATGACACAGTTACTCACTTCTCTTAAGCGGAACAGCAGCAGGAAGGGAGTACGTGTGACTACAGATGGGAGTTGTTTTTCTCGTCACAATTTGCATCGCTGAATGACGTCATAGCAGTGACTTGTCCATATCTTCTCCTTCTGGTGACCTAGAGCTCCCAGTCCTGACAGTTTTACACTAAAAACTTTGATGAACGTGGTGGAGTAGATGGATCAGGGGGGTTTATTGCTTTCAGTGGTTTATTTTGTTGTATGGTACAAAGCTGAGATCTATTTATCCATACCTGGCAACCCGGTGGGAAAAACCTGGGTGACACTTTCAGGTCCAGGTGCAACCAAAGACCAAACTGTAGATGTAAGCAAGCTGGTTGTGGGGCTTTCCAGCCCTTGAGGAGATCTAGGAGGAAAGATCAGTTGTATTCTCTGGCTTCGGACACTTGCATGTCCTGCAGATGCATTGCAAGCAGTTCTCTAGAGCATCTGGAGTTCCAGCAGTGTCTGTCTCGGATCTTCAGCGGTAAGGGAGCAGGCGCGCTTGGCATCCACTTGCTGCAGAAATCCCAGGCTCTGCTACTTCAACATCTGACACGTCCTGCTGCGTGCTCTGCTCCGAAGACCTCGTATTCTGGTTGCTCTTCCGCCCTCCGAGGAGGAGGTTCGCTTCGGCGTGGTGGCAGATCGCTGGTGCAGACCTCAAACCCCCAGCCCAGGATGGGCGGGTGGGTGAAGGCTACGCGAGGCAGCAGAAGCCCGGCTTGGCCGCGCGTGCGGGCGAGCAGAGGGGGGAAATGAGATCACTTCTGTGGCTCTCCCTTCTGCGACCCACTTCCTCCTCATTTACATCTCGCACGCTGTTAAATGTGGGAGAGGCAAGAGCGGTGACCGCGGGGAGGGAGCTGCCTGGGCTGGACCTGCCTGCAGGAGGGGGGCCGGGGTGCAGCCTCACCCCCCGGCGCGGGGTGCGGGAAGTGGCTGTGGCCGAGCCGCTGACCAGCTCCCCTCTTCCCTTCCCGCACGGCGCTGCGCTCTCAGAAACGTGGTTTTGCTTTCTACTAAGACCTATTCATGCCTTTTTTTCTGAGCCCTGTAGAGGATACTCGCATCTTTTAGAAACTAAAGGCTCAAAGGGGGGTAACCTCTCTGAAAGTCGCTGCTGTGGGGCTCCTGGTTGGTGCCTAGGTCCTCGGTAAAGCGTCCTCCAAGCCTAAAGGCGTCATTTTCCCGATAGCTGGTGCTGGCAGCTCACCTGGTTCCCCGCGGGCTCGCTGCACGCTGTCAGTCTGGTGGGGTTATTTCCTCCCCCCTCCTCCCCGAGCTCGTGCAGCCCCGGTATCTGCAGGCGTCAGCAAGCAGCACGTCCCTGCAAAGGCAAGCGAGCAAACCCTGCGCTCTGCTCGGAACAACCCAGAACTAATTAAAGAAGGCAACGAATTCTTTCATCAGAAAACCTGGCAAGAGCTCGGAGAGGCCTGGCAGCCAAAACGGGGGGAGCAAAGGGGAGCTTGGTGGTGGATAAACGGGTAATTGTAAAGCAAGAACCAGCCAGGAGCGTGGAGGACATGTTAGACCTTCAGCTTCCCTCGTTTTATCCAGAGCGGGTCATTAAATTAAGTAATTTCTTCGCTTGTGTCTTCTTGAGACGTTGGTGCTGCCTGCGCACACGACAGCCAAGCAGCAAACCTGATGTGGGTTTTTAAAGAAAATCCAAATTTTATCTTTAATTCTCAGAGTCGTCGCTGACCGCAGGGCCTGGGGATGAACGACGGGAGGGAGATGCTGGTCTTCACCCTGCGGCCGCTCCTCCCTTTCTGAGGAGGTCCAACAGGCGAGGTGCTGCTGCGACGGGGTCTGTCGCTCCAGCCTACCTAATATGTTCCTCAGTGCTGGTTGCGATTTCCCACGAGCCTGGCCATCGTGATGTTTCTGCAGGTATTTATCTAACTAAGCCTTCCCAGAGCAGCTGGTTCTTCTCCTCCTTGTCTCCTTATCCCTCTGCAGGGGCGCGCTCTGCATCCTCTCCTTGTCGGGCAAGACGCTGGGGAGCGAGCAGAGCTGGAGTCTTTGCTCCGTCCTCCCTTGTGGAAGGGCTTGTTTAATTCTCTCCAGTCCTCCGTCGCATCTGGGAGGAGAGGAAGCCCATGGAGAAACATTTCTGGTTTGCTTCGCCCCGACTCTTCGGAGGCTGTGGTCCTGCGGGTGCCTCCGCTTGGGAAGAAATCGCATTTCCTGCAGGAAAACAAGGGGCGCGCCGAGGCGCAGCCATGGGGTTGCTGTTTTCTGTTGCGGTTTCTCCTTTCCCATGCGGTCCTGTCCAGGGGCGACCGGGCGGCTGCCCTCTCGTTGCAGCTTTTCTCTTGGTTTGTGCTGATTTGAGGATTGTTAAGAGAAAAAAATGGTTTTGGAGGGAAGAATAGAATAGAATAGAATAGAATAGAATAGAATAGAATAGAATAGAATAGAATCATTAAGGTTGGAAGTGACCTCAAGGATCATCTAGTCAGAGGTGGGAGGAATCACTCGCTGGGTGTAGAACCGTATGGGGATTCTTGGTCCTCTCCTACAGCTGCAGGAGCTGCCGCCGCATGCGTGGACGCCGCGCCAAGTGGCCCAATCTCCTTCAATTTAATCCACGTGCGTCGTCGAGCTGGATCGGAGCTTCATGAGGAGCCGACGAGAGCCGGCAGTGCAGTCCCTACACCCGAACTGTGCTGGTATTCAGAACCAAACTAAAAACGCCTTCAAAGCACACATCCAGTCCTTACTGGGAAGGCTGGGTGGGGACCCGCTGCTGCTGGAGAGGAAGAGGAGGGGAGCAAGCAGCAGCGTTGGGACGTTTTTAAAACCATCCGGCTGCAGGATGTGGGGAAAGTGTGAAATGCAACGCTGCTGCCAGCTGCCCCAGCACAGAGCCGGCGGCCGCTCTGCGGGGAGCAGCCCGGGTGTGCGGCTGCTTTCTGGGCAGGACAGGGTGGGTGAGCCGCGGCCGGGCGGCGCAGGGGCTCTCCCATCCCACGGTGCCCCCTCAGCGGGCGCCTTCGGTGGCGCGGCATGAAGGAATCTCATCGGAAGGTCTCCCGGGAGCCTCTGGATCGCCCAAGAGCAGGGTGTGAGCGCAGGTGAGGATGCTCAGGTTCTATGGCTTTGGGACTTCCCGGCCCTGGGGTGACGGTCTGCCGGCTCCTGCCTGTCCACACGTCGGGTGAGGGGGGTTGGTGCGGGCTGGGCTCCTGGCAGGGTTTTGGGGGCGAGGAGTGGGGTTGTTATCGTCTGTAATCGCAGCTCTTTGTGTGACCTCGAGCTGCGCCATGGGAATTTTGCCCCACTGCGGAGGTTCTGCCATCTGCTCAGGCTCACTTGGATGAGGAGCGCTTCTCTCTTTCCCTTCTTGATTTTTATGCTTCAAACTTCCTTGAAAATGGAGGAAATGAAACCACAGGGCTTTTTGGTGGGCGACATGGGAGAGCTCAGTCTCCTTCCAGAGAAGAAATTAAATTAAGGTTGAAGGCAGAAAAATACCTCCCCGGTCATCTGTGCTGGCTGCAAGCGTTGGGGGGCCGCTGGGCCTGGGGGGTGACCCAGGCTGTGACATCCCGTGGCGGGGGCTTGGTGCGCCGCAGTGAAACGGTTCATCTCCCAGCTGCTGCAGAAGGTGCCTGGGACGCAGAGCAGAGATGCTGCGGGGCGCTGCCTGCTGAGCCGGCTCCTGCGGCGGGGCTGAATCCCTTCTCCGGGGTTTTGAAGCCTTTCCCAGCTAGGTAAATCCAGGCGAACCGTTCGCCCCCGCAGCGGATGGATGTGCTGCGGGTTTGTGGATGCGTGAGGATCCCGGCAGAGGGGGACCGTGGGGTGGGGAGATGGAGAGCAGGGGTAGGTGGGGGTGAGGAGGCAGAGGGTCTCCCTGTTCATATTGCCTTGGAAAGGTGGATTTTTGTCTCTCCCTGCCTCGGCAGCAGTTGGAAAAGCCATTTATGCTGATTTTCATGTGGCATTCGGCACTTGGGAGGTCCCTGTATCCGGGTGGGTCTGACTCGCACCCTGGGTGCTGGGGTTGCCGAAATCCTGAGCAGCCCCAGGAGACCCAAAGCTCTGCGGGTGGTGGGATCTGACCATCCCCAGTCGCACTGAGGCAGGGCGAGGGGCTGGGCGCTGGTGTCCCAGGGCTTCTGGGGACATCTCAGCATCCAGGGAAATGTTCAACCTCCGCTCGGGATGCGACGGGAAATAACAGCCCATCCTTCTTCCCCTGCGGGAAGCGCATCCCTCGGCTCCTGTCGAAGCCCCTGGGCTGGGTGCTGGGGGCGAGCGGGGAGCTAGAGGGACGCCGTGGGAGTAGGCGCCACGCAGGGGAGTGCCGCCCAGCCGGTGGCTGTTCTCCAGCCCGGCAGGGTGGGTGGGTGGCTCCGCAGGCACGAAACCCCCCGGCCACCAGCTCTGCCGCCTGAAACCCTGGCACGGGATTTGCTGCTGGAGCTGCGCAGAGGAGTCACGGTGCGAGGGTTGTCCCCAGCGCTGGCTTGTCCCCGGGAGCAGCGGGAGAGCCAGGAGCTACGTGACCTTGGGCAGCGGCCGGTTCCCCTGGCATCCCCCTCCCTGCCCGCCCGGCCCCCGCGGTTCCTCCTTGCTGGGGAGCTGTTTGCGAGTGCATGACCCGGGTTGTAAGTGCTGAGATCAGTAAGCGAAGTGCCTGGCCGCGCTCTCTGCCTCCATGTGACTGCAGTTTCCGTTAGCTCCTTCCGCAAAGGCTATATTGGTGCTAAGCGAGAAAGCGGGTGGGAGAGAAACCCAGTGGGTCGCACCTACCCTTGGCCCCAAGAGCCCCCTGAGCGCAGCCGGAGGGGCCGCTGGCTGCAGGATGAGCTGCGGCAAACCCTGCGCGCCGCCCCACGCGGTGAGTAACTGCCCCGCGATACCTTTGCCGGGGGGAAAAGAACCCTGACGGAGGTTTTTGGGGAGCCCCCCTCACCCGCATTAAGACGCAGCGGCTGCGCCTCGCTTGTGCCCACGCTCGCAAGAGCCGCGGCTGCGTGGGACGGTGCCAGGGCTGGTGCGCGCCGTGGGGAGCACCCTGGGCGCTCGTAGACCTCTTGCATGTGGGCTCCTCTGTGGGACTGCGGGCAGGGGTTTCCTGCCCGTGCTGCTGCCTGCTTTCCTGGCCAGGCAGGCGCCATCCCTGCAGCCCCGGGGAGCGGTGTGGGAGGATGGAGGCTCTCCTGGCGCTGGGTGGCAAAGACGGGCTGAGCTGGAGGAAGGAAAGCGTGGAGGGCTTCAGGGGCCAAAGGCGAGCCGGAGCCAAAGCCCCCATGTTTTGGGTGCGGTGAGGACACAGCAGGGTCCCTCTGCTGCCACCGTGCCTGGGCAGGAGGCGCCGCTGGAGACCAAGGGCTTGGGAAGGCGCAAGCTGCTGTGCATCAGCTCCAGCCCGCAGGCGGGGGGCTTCCTCCCTGTCCCCACCAGAGTCATTAATGCTGCTTTGATAGGACGTCGTCTTCACGCTTTCGGCTGCCCCAAGGAAGGAGACAACCCAGGACGTGAGCCCTGCTCCCTCTGTGCTGTGAGGCTCTGGCTACCGGGGCTGCCAAAAATAACCCACCGTTTCTTCTTCAAGCGCTGGCAGTTATGAACGCGCCGCTTGCCGAGCCCTCGCCGAGACCTCGCTGCTCATTTGCCTGAGGTTCAGCTTTCCCCAGATGCAAATGCCGTCAGCTCCGGTTCCACCAAGTTAGTAAGGGGGCACCTTGCGATGGAGAGCCCCTGCTTCCCCGGGAGGGCCTCCGGCAGGGACGGGCGCTGGAGGGGACTCAGCGCTGGCTGGGTCGGTGTCCCCCGGGGGAGCGCGTGGTGCTGGAGAGGGGGGACGCCAGCCCGGGCGGGGGGAGAAGCCTCTGCTCGGGGGTTGCAGTTCAGTGGCGTTCGCGAGCAGCTGTGCAGCGGTGACGGTGCCCTTCCCACGTGTGCTGCCCTGTGGGGTAACGGGCCGTCACCCCCCCGTCCCCTCTCTTCCCCTGCCCCCAGGCTCTCCTTGGCAGACCCCCACCAGGACTCGGTGCCGGGACTCTTCGCCGTTTCTTTGTGGCCAACTCGTGGTGGCCCAGGTCTCGCAGGGCGTGGTGGCCACCACTGTGGTGCATTGGGAGCCCATCTCCTCTGGGTGCTGCTGGGGGCTACGATGGGAGCTGCGTGCCTGCCGGCAGGCAGCGCCCATGGGCAGGAGGCCGGCCGTGCGCGAGGATCACCGCTGCCGTGATGGGCTCCCTGGGAAAACCTTTCGGGAGGAGCGGTCTGCAGCTTTTGACCTTCTCACCTGTCCCCGTCTCCGCAGGAGTGCCGCCGCTGAGATGGAGGCCCCGCTCCCTGGTCTCTCCCTGCTTCTGGTCCTCCTGGCAGCGGGATGGGGAAGCGGGGTGGTCGCAGCCTGGGCAACATCTCCCGGCGGCTGCGAGCTCGTAAGTCCTCTCTTGCAAACCCTTCTGGCTGCTTGGCCCTGCCCTGCAAAGCCCAGGAGCCTCCACATCTCCAGACCTTCTCTCTCCTGGCTACAGGCTTAGCCAAGGAGTGGCTGGGGTGCCGAGGCTCTAACCATAGAGCTACCTCCTCTGTCCTCACTCTGCTCCCCAGACTTCTCCCTCATGTCCCCCCCCATCTCCCACCTCTCGGAGCAGCATTACAGATCTACTTCTTGCTTTAGGTACAGAGCACCATGGACTGCACTGGGAGATGGCTGAGCTCTGTCCCAGGAAATCGTCAAGGCCATACCGAGGAGCTGTTGCTTGATGACAACACTATCCAGGTCCTGGGAAACACCTCTCTGCTCTCGTACCGCCAGCTGCGGCATCTCGGCTTGACCAAGAACCGGCTGGAGCTCATTGAGCCCGGCACCTTCCTCAGCAGCCAAGGCCTCCACGTGCTCTCCCTGGCAGACAACCTCCTCTTCACCAACTACTCGCTGACAGCAGCTGCTCTTTCTGTTCTGCCAGCCTTGAGGATGCTGGATCTAGCTGGGAACCGCCTCACTGAGGACATGGTATCTCTTTTGGTCTGGAACCTGTCCTCCTTGGAGTCCTTGTCTGTGGCCAGAAACATCATCATGAGGCTGGACTCATCTGTCTTCACAAACCTGACGCAGCTCTTGGAGCTGAACCTGGAGAAGAACTACATCTTTGAGATTGACCAAGCTTTCGAAGGGCTGCAGAGGCTGCAAAGGCTCAACATAGCTTACAACTACCTCCCCTGCGTAGTGGAGTTCGGCCTGACCCAGCTCAGGGTGCTCAATGTCAGCAACAACGTCATTGAGTGGTTTCTGGCCCTGGAAAGCGATGATCTCTTTGAGCTGGAGGTGCTGGACCTGTCCCACAACCACCTTCTCTTTTTCCCTGTGCTGCCCCGGCAGAGCAAGCTGCACTCCCTGCTGCTGAAGGACAATGAGATGAGTTTCTACCAGCGCCTCCCCAATGGCACGTCCCTGGCAGATGTCACGGTGCAGTTCCTGCTCATTGACGGCAACACCACCACCATCACAACGGTCAGCCTCTGGGACGAGATCTGCCATAGCAACCTCTCCTCCCTGCGCCTCCTTGACATGAGCCAGAACCAGGTCTGGTACCTGCCAGAGGGCTTCCTGGCCCAAATGCCCTCCCTGACCCACCTGAAGCTCAACCAGAACTGCCTGGAGACATTTCACCTCTCAGAGGGGGATCCCTTAGCCATGCTGACGGAGCTTGACCTCAGCCAGAACCAGCTGGCAGAGGTGGGCGCTGGGGACGTCCTGCCCAACCTGCAGCTCTTCAACCTCAGCACCAACAGGCTGCGGACGCTTCCGCCTGGGGTCTTCACCTACACCAGGAAGATCGCTACCGTGGACCTCAGCCACAACCAGGTTGATCTCTGTCCCCAGCCAGCCATTGCAGGCCAGGTGGAGAGTCCCCTCTGTGTGGACATCAGGGGTGTGGAGACCTTGACTCATCTCTCCTTGGCCGGCTGTGGTCTGCGGGGACTGGGTGGCCACCCCTTCCAGGGGACGTCACTGATGCATTTGGACCTCTCTGACAACCATCAGGCACTGTCCAGGGACCTGGGGTGGCTGCAGGACCTTGCTCTGACACTGCAGGTGCTGTCTCTGAGGAACACCAGCCTCTCCTCCACCGCCATGGACTTTTCTGCCCTCAACAGGCTCGTGCGCTTGGACCTTTCGGGGAACTCCTTGACCGTCTTCCCCACCTCGCTGGGTGTCCTGAAGCTGCGCAGCCTGGACCTGCGGGACAACTGCCTCCCGGGTCTGCCGCCGGATGTCACGCGGATGCCCCTGGGGAAGAGCCTGCGGGAGGTCTACCTCAGCCGAAACCCCTACAACTGCTGCACGCTGGGCTGGTGGGACGCCCTGCAGCGGGTTGAAGGGCTGCATGTCCCTGACGGGCAGGAGATGACCTGCAGCTACGCCTCCCGCACGCTGAGCCTCAGGGCGCTGCCCGAGCCCGTCCTGCGGAGCTGCCGCTGGCAGACGGCCGACCTGGCGCTCCTCTACCTGGTGCTGGCTCTGCCCACCTGCCTGACGCTCCTGGTGGCCTTCGCTGTCATCTTCCTCACGCTCAAGGAAAAGCTGCTGAAAATGGTGAAAAGCCGGTGCGGGGTGTCCAGTCCTTACTGATGGCTGAGGAGAAGGAGGAGGAAGAGGAAGGGCTTGGGAATGGTGGCTGCGAGCAGGTGGTCAAGACTATAGGCGATGATCCCTCCGAGATGGGTGAGATGGAGACTTGCTGGGTTGGAGGACCAGGGGTTGCTGGGAGAGCTGCTGCTCCTGCTACCGATGTCCTAAGGGTACCCGGAGGCCGTGGGGCCGTGGCCGGTGAGGGAGCCTGGGGCCGTGCTGGCCGTCCCCAAGGGACCCATCTCCAGCAGAAACCTCCAGCCGATGTTGGTGAGAGCCAAGCAGACGTGACATTGAACAACTCTTGGCCAAAGGGGCACGGACAGTTGCCCCCTGAGGGCTGTTTTTTGCCCCCGTTCAGGCAGTTCCTTTTATTTATTCATCCCCGTAGCCAACTCTGCTTCAACACATCCTGCAGCTCTGCAAACAGCCTCCACCGCCCGGGCGCTGCAGACAAGGGTCTCTGTGGCCGCGGCTTCCCACGCCGCTCCTGCCGACCCGCGTGCGGGTGCTGGTAAGACGGGTGTTGTCAGCAGGGCTGAAAAACACCTTTTGGGGTGTCGTTGCTCAGTTCAGTCGCGATCCTGGCTGGGGGAGCCCGTTATAAATAACCCAAGTTGCAACGATGTAAAATATTGACTAAAAGACGTGAGAATAAATTGTATCGGCGGAAATATTTCATCACTAATTTCTTTTCATCCAGCAACTGCTGGATGAAACAGATGCAAAGGAGATAAAATAAGAGAAGCCTTCCTCCTGGTTGCGCAAGCCCTGCTCTCGTGGGCTGTTGGCTCCGGCGGCGGCGGGGGGTTTCCTCTGCCCGGTCGCAGCACGTACCGGCTTTCCCGTACCAGCAGCGCGGTACCTGGGGAAGTGCCGCGTTGTTCCTCGGAGGGTTACTGCGGGTGGAAATGAGAAGTGATGGTGGTTGGTGCTAACTCAGAAGCCCTGCTGAGATCTAGAGGAGCGTTACTCCTGCGGCGCCGTCGGGATGCCTCCAGTGCAACGCGTGCCTGAGTTGGACGGGAAGGCGGGGAGCGGGGAAGCGAGTGGCGGTGCCAGCGTGGGCACGATGGGGGCTTGTCCTTGCCTGGGGTGGGGGTGATGTGGGGCGTGCTGGAGGCTTGAGCCCCACTGTCACTCAACCTTATGCTGGGTCATCCTGGGAGGTGGTGGAGGGAGACACCGGAGGCTGGCGTGGGGTGGGGAGCGGTGCCGGGGGTCGGCGCAGGAAGGGGGAGCCAAGGGTGGCAGCGGGGCCAGCAGGGCAGCAGCCGCCCCGGCATGGGGACGGGGACGAGAGCCAGGGTCGTCGGTGAGCCTTGCGTGGCCGATGGCCGCACGGGGCTGG
>VWZZ01006068.1:0-21608 GCA_013399095.1 Psophia crepitans | reverse complement strand
GAGGTCACTTCCAACCTTAATGATTCTATTCTATTCTATTCTATTCTATTTATTCTATTCTATTCTATTCTATTCTATTCTATTCTATTCTATTCTATTCTATTCTATTCTATTCTATTCTATTCTATTCTATTCTATTCTATTTATACATATATTTATATTTATATAGGGATATATTTATTATAATATGTGTAGTTAACTTTTAAATTGCAAAGACAGATTACATACAGTACGTTCACATCAAACTTTATTGTTCTGCCACATCAAACAGATTTTGGGGATTATGTTCTGAACTGGATTGATTCAAACTTGTCCTATCTATTTTAGTATCAATAAGAGGGTACTATAAAGTTGAAGATCTATAAGAAGTTTTCTAGAGAATGTGAACTGAATTTAAATTTTAATTCTATTTCACAAGTGACCGTTCAATATTTATTAACCTCAAATGCATAACTACTCTTACATTGTGTAAGGAGAACTTTCTGTGTAATAAAAATCCTGGGTTAAACAGACTGACATATAGAAGTTGAAATACGGAATGTTAATGAGCTGTGATTTCATTGTACTATTCGTGCTAACTCCAGCCCGGACATGGCAATTAATACGGCTGAACAACAGAAACTGTAGAATTACTTTATGTCTTTGTTCATTCCTACTGTTTTCCTGTATCAGTAATGCTCCAAGGGATGAAAATGAATCTGTTCCTTTCCTCTCTGGCACTTGCTGCTATTTCCACATGCTTTATGGTGTGGAGATCAAATACACTATTCTCCATGCTAAGGTTTGTAATTAGTTTTTTAATGAGTATGCACATCTCTGCACAAGTTTCTTTTTGACAGACTTGTGTGGGTTTTAGCATGTAGGCCTGAATAGCTGTCCCACAAACATGCAATGTTTTCTTCTGATAACAGTGGAATCTGTTGATTTTCCTTTTCATAGGTAGTGCAGTATTTTCACCAAGTATCCATAGTTTTTTGACTAATTTATTTTCAAAAGCTGTAATTTTTCTCTCTCTTTTTTTTTTTTTTTAACTAGCATTATCTTTTGACTATTCTCATTGCACTGTGATGGCATATTGCTTTCTCTCCTAAGTATCGCTGAGGCCTCCGTGTTGTGAGGCCTCTAGTTTTTGCTATTACTGTTGGGTTTATAGCCTTAGAAAAGTTAGTCAGCGTTACTTTCTGGTGATTTTCTAAAGTAACATGGGTTGTCCTTGGATTTCAAGGGCATTGTTTTGTCATGACATGTTTGAGTCAGGTGTGGCCTGCTATTATAAACAGATTATTTTGGGTTTTATGAATGTGTTGCTCAGTATTGCAGCATTTAGCTCTTCTGGTTTGATTAACTGGAATGTCTAGATACTGCTTAACTCGAATAGCATTCAAACTATGGGGCCAAAAAGAGTAGAAAACCCTGTAGCAGCTTTTCATATCCTGCATACACATCCACTCCATTTGTTTGCTTTTTAGCTTTACAAAACTCTTTGTCTAGCTTTAAGTGGAATTAATAATATTGGCCTGTAAAAATGCTGAATCACACTGTTTCTTGCACTGCTCTTTTTTTTTTCCCTGCTGTTGCAGTTTGCCTTCAGTTTCATTTCCTTATGATAGAGGCTTAAAATGTGTTTTTCAGCTCAGATCAGAGGTTTTCTCTTTACTTTCTTGTTCTCTGTTTTCTCTGTTGATTTCTATTTCACTGATCATTACAGTTGGGTTTTCTTTTTCTTTTTTTTTTTTTAAACCATTTTTCTTTTCTTTGTCTTATATTGCCAGCACAAGGATTGTGACCCACTGGTGTAGGTTTATTCACATATGTAAGATTTTTTATATATGTAACTTTTTCCCAAGTTTTTTTTTTTTATCTTTTTACTTTTTATTTTTGTTCCCCCAAGAGATTGAGTGAGATCCATGCCTCTCTGTGCAAATTTTGTAGGTAATTTCTGAAGAAGCTAATTCAGACACCAAGCATATTTCTATAGCTCTTCCTCAACTCTGATAAGTTTCGGGTGTTTCTCTGTTTTTCTTGCCATTCATTAGTCTTCATGTTATGGCTTGCGTTTTTTGCTTTTAAAATAAGATGGCTCTCTTTTCCTTGTCACTATATTATTTTGTTTGCTCAAAGCACTATGTGACTTGCGCAGTCTATTTTGGAGTATGGGTATGCGCTACATCCATTGAAATAGATTTTCAGTCAGTGGAGTGAATTTCCATGAAGTATGCCATGGTGAGGGCTCTTCACTCTACATGCTTATTATCACCAATGCCAGAGTAGACTTTTTTTTCTTGAAATGCTTCTAATTAGCCGGTTTCAGATTGCTGTCATTGATGCTAAGGATGTCAAGTGGGTAACTGTCTCCTTCCATCATGATTTTTGAGAAGTCATATGTTGCTGTTATATTTCAGTGACAAAAATTAGACTGGGTTATTTTTATCAGCCTAGATTTTTTGGGGGGAACTCAGCTTACAAACTTACAACAACCTTTAATACAGAATGAGGTTTTAAGAATGTTCTCTCTTAAACAACTTTTTTAACAAGTCTTAGCTTGTTTCTCTAGCTGCTATTTCTATGAGGTTAAGTAGTCCTGCTGTTACATTACAGGGCTTGAAATGAGCAACTGTAGTAAAACAGATACTTCCTTAAGAAACTGCAGTTTTGTCAACACAGGAAATGTGCCTTCTATGTTACGGAGAATGACTATCTGATGAATGATAGAGGACTGAGAGAAGGAAGATGACTGAGATAAGAATAAGAGCCTGAACTATGTTCTCTTAGGATATATTTTTAGTATGGAATTATCTGAGGACCAGGCTTTAAATGCATCTGTAGAAGTCAGTAGATTAATTTAACTTTCTGCACTGTGAGCAGGAAAATGATGGAAGATTGTTTTCTAACCTAAAATGTTCAAAATAACTTTTTTGTCCTTTATATAGAAAATTTAAGGTTGTTTTATTTCTGTTGTGGGGGAAAGTATGCCAAAAAATGAGAAAGACTCTTGTTTTCGTCTTGCAACATGGCCTCTTTAAATTAGAGTTTCCCAAAGACAACTATTTCCCTTGCTGAAAATCATGAAGAGGAACTGACGTACTTTCTAGTTTCCAGCTCAGTCAGAACAAGGTCATGTTCCTTTCTATTTCTGCAAAAATTATTTTCCAAATTCATTTTAATGTGAATTGAAAATGGATTGATATTTAGGTGAAGTTCAGCCAGTGTTAAGAGTGTAGTGTTAATAACTTTGATGTGTGTTATTGGATTACAGAATGTAATAACATTTTCTTTAGTTATTCAAATGATTTTTCTCCATAGTTCAGAATATTTCCAATCAGACTTTTACAGATAGTGAGGTCCTGGGTCAGCTACATGCAATACTTAGCTGAAAGAGAAGAATTTCTGATGACCTCTCATGATTAAATGCATGAAAAAGCCCATTCAGAACCTCTCAAATTCCTTCCTTTAATTGCACTGATTTTTTTTTCCTTAGTTATGACTTCTAATGCATGAATCAATCTGTTCCCCTCTTGAATGTTTCTGTGAGGTTCAAGAAAGAATTTGTCTATCTTCACAAGAACGGGTTGAAGTACTGGAAGAAAAGCAGTACTAAGTTTATAAGAAAACTCTTTCTGCTTTTGCAGCATTATCAGTCAGAGGATTTACTTGAAGAGAACAAACTAGATAGATCAAATTAGATTGTCAAGATTAAAAAAAAAAGAATTATTTGTGTTAATAAGAACAGCAACTGCAATTCTGCTCACTATGGTAAAATAAGAATGATTAATTCTTGTGCTTCAGGGCATAAACTTACTTTAAGTTGAATGGAATTTTCTCCTTTTTATCTTGGTGTAAATTTAAAAACCACTTAAATGGTTGGAAATTTTTATACTGGTATATATATTTAGTAGCAAGACATCTGTGCAAGCAGGAGCCGAGATCACATGAAATTATTCTTAGGAAAAGATTTTCCATAATTAAGCAATGTTGATACTTAGCTAACTAAAAAGCATAGAATTTTAAAAAGTAGTATATATCTAGAAGCTCCCCTGTTCCAGTGTTAGGCACACTGCTGTTGGAAAGAAAATGTTTCTAAACTTACTCTTAATTAGTAGAAATTTAGTTGAAAGGAAGAGAGATGGATGAGAGAAAGAGTCTAAGTGTAATAAAAAAGTATGTATTAGAAAAATGACTTTAGTCCGAAAATCAGTTCTAAGTGGAGAAATAATGTTAAAAAAAATGTAGATTACTAGAAAATAATAATTCCCATCATAAAAAGAAATGTGGAAAAAGTTACAGCACATTAGACAGAAAAACTCTTCAATAGATGATATATGAAATAGACAATTAGATAATGACTAAACTGGTATTTTTAAAAATATTTTTATCTTTTTTTGGGGGGGGATTGAAGACATTTCATATACTTGGAAAGCAGGAGTAGATAAAAGGATAATTCTGGGAGTTAAGAAATAGCAAATCTGTCTTTTCTTGCTAGTGAAATGGAAGAGATACTGAGCCTCTATGCTCATAAAGGGCAACACATTTGTTAACAGTAACAAATACTGGTCTTTAAAGATCAGATTAAGCCAGATAAACTCGACTTCTTTCTTTGTATTGCAGAAATTAAAGATAAAACAGTAAATGGAGGATGTTCAGATTTTAGTAAAACATTTTTTTTCAACATTTGTTGATTTTTATCTCAATCATTAGTTCAAATGGACTTAAAAACGGCCATTTTCATAATGTGTTTATGTTATTTTTCTGTCCTTTGGAAAGTGTCTGATATGTGTGTCTCTGGTTACATGTCACAGGGACCAATATAAAATTGTCCCCAGAGTACAATGACTTTGGGATACATGAATTCACTCACTGAATTGTAACTACAACTCTAATTGACACCACTAACTATAAATTGGCTATGTTACTCAAAAGCGTAATCAAACTACCGTAAAACTACAGTAACTATGTATATAAGCAGTTCTCCTAGCTCCTGCTGATTGTTACGTAGTTTAAATTTTCAGAATCACTGTTCAGTTCTGAACACCTGTGCTGAAAGGAAAGAAGTTGAAAACTGGAGGTCTTTTAGAATAATGTCATGTGGTGTATGTACCATTTACTATATTTGATTTTTCTTGGAACACAGAAGCATAATGTAAATACACTAAATCTCTCATTCTACCTTCAGAGAAAAAAGGGTGAGAGACAATGAGTTCACCACTCTAGCACTCATTGAAATAAATGCGTGGTGAATCCGGCTTCTAAATGAAATCTGGACTTCAAATATTTTACAGGTAGTCCTGCCACAATTAGAGTTCTTTTCCAGTGACTAAACAAATACTGTAAGAAACTATTTATGAAAAGATATGATCTATCAAAGTATGCCTCCAGTGACATCCAGTTGGATTAAAGAGTTGAGGAGATATTTGAACCAAATGACTGGAAGATTTATATGGCTGATGGTGAACCTTTGAAAGAGTAGGTGGTCTGGAATAATCCTATGCAGGCTAGAGACTGACTGGCTGAATATCACTGGCTGCATAGGACCAGGGAATGGGTCTTCTAGCCTGCATGGAGGGTGCTATTATTGAGGATCTGTGTTGCCAAGAAAGGAGCTGTGGGACCAGAGCAGCAGATTGTGCAACACCAGAGATTACAAGAAAGAAGTTGACCAGATCTTCCCTGAGACCCTGAAACTTTAAGAGCCTGAACCTCTGAACTGTACCAAGGGAGGGACAGACAGCCAGGAGAGATCTGGGAAGTATTGTGTAGTCACATGACTCTGGAGAAAGTGATCAAGGCTGTGAGGGGCCCAGACCATTTTCTTCTTGTTCACAATCCTGACAGTGACAGTAAAAGGCTTAAGAAGGAGCAGATGGATCCTGCAGGTCAACAATTGATTCCACTGCTGGGTGTGAAAAATAGGGTTTTGGCATCTGGGATCAGGGGACACTCTTTGAGGGTCATGGACTGTTTGGAGGACGTGGGATCCACTTGACTAAACGGGACAAATCTTTGCTAACAGGCTGGTCAACCTGATAAGGAGAGCTCTAAACTAGGAATGATGGGGAGAGAGAATGACCAAAAGTCAAGTGAGGTTGCGGTAGACAGGATTAGCATGCAAAGAGTGTAGGATGATATGAGCATTTGTAATAAACAAAATAGGGCTGAAGTGGGGTCACCCCGCATCCTGTATGTATTGTCCAGTACATACAGGACAGAATTTTGGGGAAAGTCTCATGTCTTTTCTAGAAGATGAACATGTCTAGAAAAGTGCCTGTACAGTGTTGCACACAACATGAGGAACAAACAGGAGAAATTAGAGGTTTGTGCGTGGTTGCAGGGCTGTGATTTCATTGAGATCACAGATATAAGGTGGGATAGCTCATGATTAGAGGGCTACAATAGATGAATACCGGCTCTTTAAGAAAGAAATACAGGGTAGGAAGGGAGGGCAAATTGTCCTTTATGTGAGAGCGGAAGGAATGCATGCAGATGGGCCCATGCTAACCTCCGGATGTTCAACAAGGCCAAGTGCAAGGTCCTGCACATGGGTCAGGGCAATCCCAAGCATAAATAGACTGAGTAAAGAATGGATTGAGAGCAGCCCTGAGGAGAAGGACTTGGGGCTGTTGAGGGATGAGAAGCTCAACGTGACCAGGCAATGTGCGCTTGCAGCCCAGAAAGCCAACTGTGTCCTGGGCTGCATCAAAAGCAGCATGGCCAGCAGGTTGAGGGAGGTGATTCTGCCCCTCTGCTCTGCTTTCATGACACCCTACCTGAAGTACTGCGTCCAGCCCTGGGGCCTCCAACGAAAGAAGGGTATGGAGCTGTTGGAGCGAGTCCTGAAGAAGGCCACAAAGATGATCAGAGGGCTGGAGCACCTCTCCTATGAAGACAGGCTGAGAGAGTTGGGGTGGTTCAGGCTGGAGAAGAGAAGGGTCTGAGGACACCTTTTTCCAGCCTTCCTGGACTAGAATAGGGGCCTACAGGAAATCTGGAGAGGGGCTGTTGACAAGGACATGTAGCCATAGGACGAGGGGTAATGGCCTTAAGCTGAAGGAAGGTAGATTTAGATTAGATAGAAAGGAAACATACTGGGACATGATTAGGAAAACAAAGCCTACCTGGAATCGAGTCTGCTAAGGGACATAAAGAGAAAGAAGAAAGGTTTCTACAAGTATGTCAGCAGCAAAAGGAAGACTAAGGAAAATGTTGGTCTGCTGCTGAATAGGAATAAAGGACAAAGAAAAGACAAAGGAGACAGAAAAAGCTGAAGAAATTAATGCCTTCTTGACCTCTGTCTTCTGGCAAGAGCAGCTTCAGGAATCCCGGGTGAGTATGGAGCATGAAAGACTTACCCTCAGTATAGGACGCTGAGATTAGGGAACATTTAAATAAACCAGATATATACAAGTCCATGGGACCTGACAGGATGTGCTCACAAATACTGGGGAAGAAAGCGAACATCATTCCTATCTTTAAGAATGGTGAGAAGGAGGATCCAGGAAGCTGCAGACCTGTCAGCCTCACTTCAATCCCTGGGAAGGTAATGCTGGAAATCCTCCTGGAAACTGTTTGAAAACACATGAAGGACAAGAACTTGATCAGGAGTAGACCTGAAGGTAGCAAGTACCTTCCTCCCAGGCAAACACTTCCAACCACTCCCACATGTGACTTGCTGGATGTGAGCAGTAGGAGCCACTGCCCAGCCTGTATTGTACTGCAGGAAGGTAATACACTGCTTCTCCAAGAGACGCAAGAGATTATGGCCATAATACTGCTTTCCTCCTGGATATATCAGAGAAATGCTCTGAAGTAGATAGACTGCTCATCTTTTGGTGAAAAGTGCGTATATGGGTGGATAAGTGGATGAGTGAAATAAAAGCAAGAATAATAAACCATGATTCCATGATCACTTTGTCTATTTATTGTATTCCACTCACTCTTCTTTTTATGTGTCTTTTTCTTTGGACTGCGGACTCCATAGTCCTGAATCCTGAGTGGAGCTTTTGTGATCCAATTGCAATATTTCTCTTAACAAAAAGTGAAACTTTTGTAAGTGCCTTTAGCAGCATAGTTCTTGAGTCAACAAACCTGCAGAGCTGAGTCTCTGAGGCATTCTTGGAGACACTGTCAAAGCACACACTATCCCTCATGTTTAGGAGAAACTTATGGTAGGCTTTTAGAAGTTACCACCTTCTAATTCCTCCTTAAATCACAGTAACTCCAAAGTACATGAAAATAACTAGGCTGCTGCTGTCTCAAGACTCCTGGCTGCCACACATTTTAGTGTTGCTTTTTTATTGTGTTAGTACAGTACTGATGATAGTGCAGCCACATTTTAAAATTTGTAACGGTGAACCTCAAATAAATTCTTTAGCAAGAAAAATCACTTATATTTTGGTCAGTTGTACAACAGAGGTGGATAGTATTAAGTCTTTCCATAGTTACGTTGTTATCCCAGATTTTAATCTGTTTTCCATGTGCCTCTACTGAAAAACATGGCACCTGAAAGGTAGATTTGTGTCTGTGACAGCCTGTCATCTCCTCGGTATCTCTGGCAGACTTTGAAGGACTGCTGTCATACAGTACTTGTAGATTTCACTGCACAAGGGACAAGTTGTTCTCAGCCACCTTTATAATTTCTTTTTTGTCTGCATGGCAGTACAAAGAGATGAGGATCCTGAGGATCCAGCCCTTTATGTTGGGTCTCCTCTAACTTCAGAGCTGGAACTAGTGTGAAGTTCCCCGTCACAGGGAAAATCGAAATAGAGAAGCCAACAGTGAAGAGTGACACAAAAGAAGAAGTTTCAAAGCTGCACAGAAAAGAAGCTGATTAGGGAAATGAGCCCTGCAATTAGGGCCAGGAAGAAATAAAAATGACAGACAGAACACAGGGGACAAAGAAAATGATCTTTAAAAGGAACTGAGGATGAAGAGAGATCATGGGAAAAGAAGAAAAGACTAGACAGCTGCTGCTGAAGAACAAAATTAGAGAAAAGAGTGCATTTAAATAGGTTTAAAAATTGGGATATAAAATACATCTCTAGAAATATCAGGAAAGAGATATCTTAGAAGTTATAATAGAAACACTTTCAAAATAGTCTAAATCCATAACAGCTATTAATTAGAAAGGCTATTACTAAAAATAAATTCTGGTCCCCGCTATTGGCGTATGTACCAGCAGAGCCAAGGTACTTTCAATTATAAATCTTAATTTAGTTGTATAGCAGCTGTTATACACACAGTTTACAACTGTACTTTACATGTGGGTGAAGATCTTTTTCAGACACCAGGGAACACTAGAGTGATATCCAAATACTGTAGAGGAGTCTCAGCAAAAAGAGAAGAAAATATTTCTGTAAATTCAGCAGTTTGGACATGATGCTAAAGTGGGAAACTGCTTGTGAACATTTCCAGACCAAATACAGACATTTCATCTGGTAACGTTCCAAAAATTTTCTTCCCTTATTGTAGGCTGTTGAACTCCCTGACTTTTGTTGGGAATATAGGCCCATATTGACATATTCTAAGAGTAACCTCTGCTATGTAGATCCTGTCTGAGACAGGGAATCAAACTACCTTGCTTGTGAGGTTTCAGTCACTGCAATACTTGACTTCTGTACAACTTTGCTAGTTGGCCTTTGCTTTCTGAATTCTTGTCTGAACTTTGAGGCTGAGATTCTCCAGAAAGTTAGTACGTTATTATTTCTGGTAACATACCACAGGGAATATGACGTATTGGGACAAATTTTCCACCTTCAGAAGCACCTAATGCTTCTGAGAGCTTTATAGTCTGGTTAGCCTGGACTATGAAAGATAATACCCATCTGGAGAAAATTAGGCAATCTGTTAAGTAGTCATGAGTTAAAAAGGGGATCTGTTAAGCTGAGAGGGCTTTTACAGTGTGGGGTTTTGGTTTTTTTTTTCCTCTTCCTCCTTCTCAGAGGTACTGGGTACTATGTAAAAGAGAAGAATAGAAAGGCTGAGAATTGGTTGCCTAGTAAAGGTGAAGGATAAGGATGTTAAGTGTGGTGAAATCCCATGAGTTTAAGATACTGAGTGTTATGGTGTGGCAATTGATGCTGGTCTGTGTGAGCGGCTATGTTGAGAGACTGTCATTTATGTTGACACTACTTTTTCTGCTGTTGCTGTGTAAGGATAATTATATTATTATGCACTGCCATGGGTAAACTGAATTTGCTAGGTTGTAGCTTATGAGTGTTTAGCTTTGCGACATTAATGAATTAGTGATGTATGTGTATGCATATAAAGAACAGGTGACACTATACTTTACTAGTTCTATTGAAATATACTTTAGTGGAACACCCCCCAAACATTAGATTTAAATAACAACGATGGAGACAAAATCAAAGATAAATTAGTCATATACAATAATCAAAACAATTGACTATATTAACTACTTCTTTTTTTCCCTTCCAAGTGCTTTGTTTTATACTTTGCGTAGGCTTTGGACATACACATTTAAAAAGAGCAGAATAATAGTAGTACTCTCTGTGCTACTGATACTAGACAATTTTCTCTTTTACTCTTGCAATCTTTCAAGAAAAAAAAAAAACAAACCAACCAACAAATCTTCCCTTGGTGTTCATAATCAAACAAGTGCTGGCTCTTTGAAAATCAGTAAACTTGAGCTATGGAAACCTATTCCATGGAGAAGGAAGGACATTACTTCTGAATGGTACTGTTCAGTCAAACCAATAGCAATAAAGTGTCTATGCCATAATTTTGACAACATACAGTGGACTCATAAAAGTTTAGCACAATTACACCAAGCAGTGAAAGGAAACTACTGCAAGGATAGTTATGGAGTGAGGCAGGCAGCTCAGGGAAATTAACAAAGCCCTAAACTCAAACGTTTCTTTGACATCATTCTACCAGCTGAGCGAAAGACAGCTGCATCCAGCTCCACTAATTTGCTCATCCCTTCTTCCTGCCTGCCTGCCTACTGCTAGATGCTTTTTAGACTGCTGACTGCAACCCTCAGACATGTAGCTGGAGTGCCCAAGATACTGCCTATGCCAAGAAAAGTCTTGGATACGCTAAGTTCAAACATTTGTGGTTTCTCAGGGTGTAATGCATAAATTCAGATATTAATTCATATCATCCTTGAAGAAAAATACTGCAGCTGACTGCTCAGGGATATTCGTAAGTTTTGGGTTTTTTTTTTAAGTTAGTTTTACTGTTAGGTTCCTTCTCCTTTCTTACTTTCCATTTTTTAATTCTTAATTGATTGTGCTAGGGACAACCCAGAGTTTAATCTGAGTTTTAAGCTAATTTCTGATAGATTTTTACTAGGTTGCCAGCTTAGAGAAGCCTTTGAAAACATTCATGACAGAGTGACATTTGTAATCCACCACTATGTGTTCTACTCCTTGTAACTATATGTTGCCTTTATATAGACTAGAGAACTGTCACACTGTTAGGTGCAATAAATCAGCAACTATTGAAAAAAGCTGCCAAGTTCACAGCAGGAAGTGTAAATTATTCAAGTCTTTCCATAGCAGCTTAAAATGAGAATATCCAGATAACCCAAAGATCAATCATAATGCTGAAAAACTGCCTTGGTCTGCCAAAGGAAATTAGGTGAAAGAAAGTCTCATAGCTCTGTCAAAATGACTTTGTCACATGCAATACCAGAAGAGAGAGTAATAATGAAAAAAACCTGCCCAACAGGCAGGGTATTCTGTTTGCCTTTTTTATGAAACTGATCACTTGATCGCCTTTTTTTTCCATACCCAACATAGAAAATAACATCAAAATAACAATTAGTATTTAGATAGTGACTGCAGTAATCTTTCGCTCAATATCAAATGAATATCAAAAAAAGCTGTCACTCTGGTGGGTGTTTTCTGGGTCAGTTCATAGCTTAAAAACATCCTGCACCAGTTCTGTTTCTTACTGTGTTCACTGCATGGAAAATATATTGCTTTCAACTACAGGGGAAATAGTGTGAAACAGTCTGTTGACTTTTCTTCCCCTAAAGAAAAGCATCTTTTAATTGGAGAGTTTTACACTCTTACAAAGAAAATAGGACAAATAACAGAGGGAAAATACTAGTGACCAGCTCACTGAATTCTTCATACATTTTCTTAAGGAATTCATTGAATAGGCTTCATACTCAGAAATTTTTACCTAAGAAGGTTTTTTTTCAGTAGTCTTTTTTGTCTCAGGCCTTGAAATACATCACAAGCGACAGGATAAGAGGGGTTATTTTTAGAGTATGATTAGCTGTAGCCTTTCACTGAGTCTTAAATTTCTTGCAGAGGTTTCAAAAGCCACTCAGAAATTAACCCAACAACTGGCAAACATTTGACCATTTATGAGTTCCAGATTGGCACAGAAGTATTCAAGCGGACTTCTCCTCTGTCTTGTAGAAGAATGTTTAAATGACTGATGAGAATGTACACAGTTCCAGTAGGTAGGGTGTATATGATAGAATTGTACAAAAATTGTAAATGACATTATAGTGTATTTTGAATTTTTTATGAATGTATTTCATGCAACAAATTCACTTGGACAAGGCTCTTTGATGAAAAAATAATCCTGGTATTGGAAATACCATTTTTGTGTAGAATGAAATTGGAAAGGCTACAGTGCCTAGCTAGCTTTTAAAATTTATTATGAGTATGAGATTTCTCCTTTCTTGGCCAGGTTAAGATATGAAGTTACAGAAAAGAGGAGCAATAGTGTGGTAACTTGAAGTTACACAGGTGTGTAAGTCAACCTGCCTATCTTAATATTCAGATAAATCTGAATATTTTTATAATTAGGTTGGTAAGATAAATTCCTCATCCTCAGATATTTATGCTTCTGAAATGGAAATTTCTGAAGGTTCTGTGATATATTAATGAGAAAATTCCATGCAGCCTGAGTGTTATGGTACTTTGTTTCCATCAGCGTAAAGGCAGTAGGGAAGGGAAGCTGCATACAAAGGGGAACATACTGTAACAAGTGAATATTCCACCATGAGAAGAAGAGATCATCAACTCAGTACATGTCAAAGATATTTGTATATTGGCGTATATCAGAGAAACCTATTACTGAATGCATGTGGTATAAACTTCAGAGTATGAAGTGATCTGGAAGACAATTATGGAACCTGTTACAAATTCTGAGAAAGGACAACAACCTGAGCAGGTGGCATAGCCAGAGGCAAGTGCAGGACTGTTGTGAATGATGCTTCTGAAGTCTGCCAAAATGCCAGATGCCTTTTCTGAATCTGGATCTTCCAGATCTTGACATCCACATGACTATCTGACTAACCATAGAAACAGTAAAAGAGAAAGGGCCACTGATTGTTTATACAATTCTGCCCTATGTTCAGTACAGAAAATGTCTTATGTTTCCTTAAGGTTTTCCATCTAAAAAAAAAAAAAACCAACAACAAAGAACCCAACACTTTTATGTGAAGCCTGTGGATTAAGACTTCGATGTGTTTTACAGAGGAAGAAGGAGAAAAAATAGAAAGGCAAATCTGAAGCAAAGCACAGATGCTGGCAAAGAGACAACTGAATTCATCCTGCGTTCCTCAGCATCTCTAAACCCAGATTATTCTTCAGGATGTTTGGATAAGGGAGTTACATTTCCAAATACGAAGAATTGAACTTAAAAATTAGTCATAAGCTGGACTGTTTAACCCTTTATAAGTTAATAATGGTTATTTATTTTGAAGCTATAAAGTCCTATAGAACAATTTATTTTTTCTTTCCGTTGACTAGTGATTTACCGTGAATTTACATTCAGTTTAAAGAAATGTATGCTGCATTGTTCTCCTTAGTAAATTATAACTATTATACATGATTGAAAAGTAAGTGATAAGTTCAAGGGAGAAAGTCATTACCTTCCAGTTATTGTTGAACTTCTACTAATTAGACTTCCAGAATTTTAATGGCTAATCTAGGGCTTTAATTTTGTAACGGCTTTAATTTTGTGGTGAAGATTCAGACTTGGAGATCACATGCAAGTTAATACACTTGTATTTGTCTTCTGGTTGCATTTGTGATCCTTGAAGGCAAGAAAGATAAGTGTGCAAAATCAAGAGTTTAGTGGAACAGTTATAAGTAAGGAGAGTGAAAGTCTGTCTGCAAAAAGTGACTGTACATAATCCCTGAAATAATACTGAAGAAATTTTCCATCTAGAGAAGCCACTGACTTGCAGTACAGAATAAGACAGACGAAAATAACAACGCTGAAAAGTCTGAATTGAATGTGAATAACTTAGCAAAGAATATGAACAGCTTTGAAAAACTTCTTGAAAATTATAGAGACAAAACAAACTTCACCAAGTGTCTAATACTCTCTTAAGTGTGATTTTTCTTCCTTCAGCAATTTAAATGCATGCAGGGTGAAATGTGATATTAATTATACATTGTGCGATCCAGAGTGAACCGTCAAGTATTTCAGCTGCCTACCAAATCACTGTTTTCAAAGACGTACATAAAACGGATGTAATTAGGACCATACATCAAAAAGTGTTGAAAATGAGAAAAAGACGGTGGTGAACTGAAAATGAACTGGACACAGTTTATTCTCAGAAACAAAAAAAATTCAGAGAAACAAATAGGTACAGACAAATCTTTGAGCACCCAGAACACAACTTCTCCTAATGTATCTGAAAGAAATACTATGTTTACATACTGTATTTAGTGGAACTCAGATGAAACACTGAAGAACATTATGTATAACCAGTGTGAAGTTTGCTATATCTCTTCCTGTAACATCTTAGGCAGTATTTGTGACAGGAAGAAGGAACAGGTTTTGTGGCAGCAAGGCCACCGTCAAGAGTGGGAAGCCACAGGAGCATAAGGGACATCTCATGTGAATATACTTATCTTCAGAAAACAGCAAGAGTTACACAGGCCATATAGATGACTGTTGGGAGTGGATAAACTGTGTTCCAAACATAGGTGACTAAGGACAGACTCAGTGAAAGCAGCTCTTTCACAGCTAGAAATCTGTAGCTTGCATATGGACAGTATAACTACTAGCTGCAACTATAGCTACAAAATAGGAAGAAATAGCTGGTAGGGCAGAGGAGATTAATGATGCTGAGAAATGAGACAGAATAAGTTAGGATTTTTAGATTTGTTTCTTCCTTTGTATTACAGAGAGAGCAACACAAGTGCATCTCTGAGCTAGGTTTGCACCAAGTATGCTGGCCTCTCTCTTCTTGGGCTTGTTAGCACTGCTGTCCCCTTTGAATAATTTATTCCTGAGAAAGTTGTTTAAACAATATTTTATTTTTTTTCATCCTTTGTGCCTATGAGCTTTTGTTTATTCTTCTGTGTATGAACACACATCCAGTCCTGATTACAGTACACATTTTGACAGATGTCTTTATTACCCAGTGGAAGAGGACCTTTCCCAGAGGGTTTGCTTTCTGTATGACTTTATTTGACAGAACTGGTGTGTATTGTTAAATTCCTTTTGAAATGTTCACTTGTGGGATTTTATGCTGTCATACATCAAGAATTGCATAGTTCTTTTATTTAAAAAAATCAATAAAATGAAAGTTAAAACAAAGAGAAACTACTTATAACAAAGATCTTGGTTCATCAAAGGAAAAGTAAATTTCATTTACCTTGATACATACAGAAGTATTCCTGTTTAAAATATTTTCACATGTCAGACATTTTGTGCAACTTTTTTATGGCAAATGTTGCTAATAGCAACTTTTTAAGAAAGATTGACTTTCTAAAAGAATAGATAATTTCTTGTGAAGATTCTCATGTTCCTCTTGATAAGGTCAAAACCAATTCAGTTCCTCAAAGTTTCTAAGTTCACATCTGGGGATTCTGTAGAAGGTGATTACACAAAACTAGGTGACTGTAGCAGCTGGATCCTTCTTTCTGCACATGACCTAGATGGAGTGAACATGGAGGTGTTTGACTTGCATGGATGTCTCACTGAATTCATGTTGTGGTGATAACTTTCATGGTCAATGGACTACAAATTTGTAATAAAATATTCTGTGACATCTGAATCCACGGTATTCCATCCTCTGTGAGAATAGTGTTTTAGTACATCAACATTACCATTCATGTAACAATCCTTGAATGTAAAGTGCATACTCATAACAATCAAGATAAGTAATAGCTGCGTGCAGCCACTTTCCTACTGTGCTGTTGTTTAACGCAGCACAGTGATTGCCAAGTGAAAGCACACCAGGACCTTACCCTTTCAATCCCCCAGCATGTTTTGATATGATTAAGTACTACTGTTGCTCATTTTGATTTTTACTTCAAGCCCTGTGTGCTTTGTACTATGAATGCATGCTGAGGAAGAATGAATTCTAAAACAAACTATTGTGTCCCCAAGCCTCAGGATTGACTCAAAAAAAGAACAACAAAACAAAAAACATCCCCCAAACCTCTTACTGCCCATTGACTTAGCTTCGTAAAGTTTACACTTGATATCTCTGTTTTTGAGAGCTCATGTAAACCAGAGTTCAGTTGTACTTTATTAAGGCAGCTTTGCTCAATGCAGTCTCCCAGTCAGATTATAGTTCTGCTAAATACGTTCTCTCTTTATGTGCTCCTCTCTGCTTTCCAGTGGTTAAAGAGAATGTTTCGCCCTTAGTGACTATAATCCTGTAACTTTGTATCTTAACCTAGCCAAGAAAGGGGAAATCTCATACTTATATTTTAAAAGCTAGAGATGAAGAATTAAAAAAAGGGAAATGGTGGTGTGTTAGCATAAAGAAGGTGCAAAAGGAAAGGAAAGACTGTGTGCAGCATCAATAACACACCAAGGATTTTATTTAGAGGAAGGCTTTGGGTTAAGCATGATACTTACCTTAAACCTTTGCCCATTTTTAGTTTTTACTATAAGGATCTTATTTTATCAGGTACAATTTTTTTCCTTTGACTCTGTTTCTTGAAGTGCAGGGTGATTACACAGATGATAGAGAGGGTAGGCCTTTCCAGGCCTCAGTTTAGAAGGATAGATTTCCCTGTTGATGTTTAATAGATACCACGTTGCAGGCATGAAGCCTTTGTCTTTATTTTATACCAGAAGTTATAGGAAGAAATTCAGAGGCAGACTAGGAACACAATGGGTGATGGACATGTGTTCCTCTCCTCATCGACAAGTAGAGGACACATTGCTGGAAATCTGTTCATTTGATGTTGTACTAAAGCACCTGCAGGCCTCTCTTTATGGTTAAGTTAAGAACAGATTATGTGAATATGTTCTTTTTTAATGATGCAATGAATATGTGGAAGCACAGTTTATAGAAGGTTATATAGCTTTTAGTAGCACTATTTTTCTTTTAATATTTCTATTCCTCATGGGTTTTCTCTTCTAACTCTTTATGTGATATATTTAACTAATTCTAGCAAAGATAGCCCAACTTCTTCACAACACCATTTTGAACAGAAAGAGATTTATTTTTTTTCTGATAGGCAGGGCTCTGAATGTAGATGTGTATATGGTTTGAATAAGCTTTTTCAAATTCCAAATGGCTTTGTCATTACACATAGAATCATAGAAGCATAGAATCTCTAAGGTTGGGAAGGACCTCCAAGATCATCAAGTCCAACTGTCAACCTAATGCCACCATGCCTACTAAACCAGGACCTGGAGTGCCAAGTCTACACATTTTTTTGAATGTCTCCAGGGATGGTGATTCAACCACCTCTCTGGTCAGTCTGTTCCAATACCTCACTACTCTTTCTGTGAAGACATGGTACATATATCTCTGGATATATGTGGGGGTTTTGTTTGTTTGTTTGGGGTTTTTTTGTGGGGGTTTTTTTTTGTGTTTTTTTTTTTTTTTTCTTTTCCCGAAGGAATGGTATTAGTATAATCATTTATTGAAGGGGGTTCATGATTTTCAGTGATGGAATATCTCTTCTCCATGACTAATATCACAACGGCAATCTTGTGAAAAAATGAATTAAGTATTGTTTTTAGACAAGATATGGGAAAACCATACAAAATAATTATTTTTCTGCACACATGATAGGGAAAGGAGAGTGGGTTACCTATATTTTAAAGAGTTTGGTACTATGAAGCAAGAATGACTTTTTTTGTTCTCCCATGACTCCACTACAGGTGGTCTATGTGTTCTCTGACAAAAAGTTCTAGTGATCTCCAAAGGAAATGACTACATGGCATACATATAAAAATTTATTTTTCCAAAGATGTATTAGAAAAGATACTGAAATGCAGCCTTAATTTGGAAAACCGAACTGAAATATTTTGTTGAATTGTGTTAGAGCTCTTTTGGTCAGAGGATATAAATGCAGTCTACTGCAGAATACTTCAATGTAACCTATTCAAAAAACTACATTTCAGTTTAGAACGCAACAAAATTGCAAATGAAAATGAGGAGACCAAAATAATCCCAAGGATGTAACCTGTCATTTTCAGCTTGCTTTATATAGCTACAACAAAAAAGGTCGAAAGTTTTAAGGAGAAAACATATTGCTCTTTACCATGCAGAGCTGACTCTAAATCTTTAAAGGGTTTGAAGGGAGTGATTCACTCAAGAATATCTACAAGCAAGTTACACAATGTATTATTTTTTTTGGTTGGTTGTTTTTCTTTTTACTAGAAATGGATATGCGGACTTGGTAGCATTTCAACTGCCCATGATTTTTATGGGTATACAGGATAGCTTTCAGTGAACAGATACGCTAACATTTTGTAAATGTCCCCTGGCCTATTTCAGTCTTTGGTGAGTACGTGCTCTTTTGTGTATGTGATACTGGATCATACTGTCTAACAGCCTGTGGTGCGATAAAGGCTATTCATAGGCTAGGAAAGACATCTTTCAACCCATCTTTGTGAGTTTCTTTTCCAAGACTACAGGGTTGTAATTACGTCTATGAGGGAGAAAATTCTTATGGTAGATTTATGTAGGGTTCTATGTGCAGTGTATTTTTAGTTCAAACCTTGGAATGCATGAAAAGCTTAACTTATAAGACCTAAAGAGGAGAAATAAAAACAAAGTTTAATCTTTTTTATGTCTATCTTCATTATTTTATGATCAATGAAACTTCCTGTGTTTCAGATTTTTTCTTAAAAAAACCCGACAACCATTATATAACTTGCTCTAAAGAAAAGATTATTTTAATACCAAAAGATTAAAAATTTTGTATGAAAGGTCCCAGATGGTCTTTGACTGCTAAACATTTATTGTACCAATTAACCTTTCAAAATGGCATCCATTCTCTCACATTATCAGTTCAGGTTATCCTGCTTGAAGCAGGGTTCTGCAATGCATTAAAAGCATAGAGTTTTGAAGTTCATTCCAGCATGGTTTAAAAAAATCTTTACTAGCTACAGACTGAAAACACTCCCTCCAAATGCTGTAATCACAAGGCTATTTAATGAAAAGGAGCAAGGAGAAGAGCTCACACTCCTCTGCTGGTCCTGTGAGGGAAAGGACTGATCTTTGTGTTTCAAGGAAAAAAGGGGTTGCCTACCAGCAGATGTTATTAAGAGGCTTACTAATGATGACCTGCATGAAGAACTTCCCACAAACCAAAATAAGGTATTTCAATTCCCAATCAGACCTTTTTTTTTTTTTTTTTTTTTTTTCTGATGGCTGGTTTATGTGGTTCCTGCTCAATGTACTGAATAGCCAGTTCAGGCTACATTGTAGGCCGACAAATCTGCTGTTGTTGTATGTTGTGTAGATGGTATAAATAATCAATCCTGTCTGGTGATTTCTCTATGACACCTTTGTACCTAAATGCCTTTATGTATTAATGTGTTTTAAATAAGAAGGAGCGAGAGAAATATAATTTAAAGGTTTATTACTACAATACAGTATGCAGTGACAAAGTCTTGGGGTGATAGCAATATTGATCCAGTGATAATGTGGCTGCTGAATTCCCCTGGAGTATATTACCTCAATGCTGAGAAACCATCTGTGTTTTGTTTCTTTACAGCTGTGGAAAGGGTAATTATTTGCCCCTATCACCTGTGGACTGGATTTCTAGAAAATCATAACTAGTCTGAATTTGGAGAGAAAGGAGAATGAGCAAGCATTTAGAGACATTTAGAGACTTTTAGACTGACAGAAAATGAGATGTGCTGAAGTTGCACAGGATTATCTGAGCCACCCAACACCTGAAAGTACACTCCGTTTTGTCTGCCTTCAGGTTCTCCACCAGCTTTGCTCAAGTGCTTGCTGTGGACTTTTGGCTTGTTTGTTTGTTTTGTTTTGTTTGGTTTGTTTTGTTTTGTTGAAGTCTTGATGGTTAGCATGGTAATCCTATGTTCTGCCTAGCGGGTATTAACGAGTGGCAGACTGTGTTTCAGAGTTAGTGTTTCTCAGCAGGAACCACCCTCAGAGCAAGAAGTTCAGGCAAAGTGTTAATAAGGTTTGATGGCCTTTTGCACCAGCACTTCGCTCTTTATTATTCATCCAATTTATCTGAAATTGCGTTTCATCGCCTTGGCATACAAAGACAAAGCTCTAATTTCCTTGACAGCCTGCTCTAAGATGCAGAAATGGCGGTAGAGAAGGAAGAACAATCTGCCTTCACTGCCAGCAAATTAGCTACAGTTCTAACAGAAGCAAGTAGCAGCACCATCTGACTGCAAGACAGTAGTTTCTGTCTATGATGCTAGCTCGGATTTGCTGAGTGATAACTATAGGATAAAGTTTGAAAAATAGATCCTGTTCTCCCAGAATTTTTCTCTTTCAGCTGCTCATCTGTGCTTTCCCTACTGGACAATGGTATTACAGTTCTCAGGTGTGTAAGGCTCCAATAACAAGGGGATGTCCTACAGACCAGCCTTGAAGGAGGCAGTGCCCACCAAGGGCAGAAGCTGCGGAGGCAGGCTGCTGCCTTGGGAGCCCGTGCCCCTGTTCCTGCCACATGCTCACAAAGACCTCTGCTGCACATGCGCGGCCCTGAGGGCTCGTTGCTCGGTCAGCCCCGAAGGGAGGGGCAGTGAGAGCCCCAAGAGCCCCACAGCCCACTGACTCATTCCTGAACGTGCTGGAACACTCCTGAATGCACCCTGAGTGTGCTCAGTGGTGACCAAACCACTGTGGGGGGGCACAATGGGTTATAAAAGGGTCCAACAACAGGTTTTGGCACATGCCCACCACTTGAGGACTGCAGCCACAGGCAGAGAGCTCTGCTGGTTCCTTGGGACAGTCAAATTTTTCTGTTTCCTTTTTTTCTGTCTTTCTTTTCCCCTCTGGCACTCTCTGTCTAACCTCACTTTCGACACATTGGGGTAATCTTTTGTAGTTCTGTTATTGTTACAGCTTTTGCCAAGACACTATGTTTTGTAGCTCTGCTGAGTTTTAAGTAAATTTGTGGTTTGTTTGAACCTCTAGTGTAATTGTTACTCCTGATTACTGCACAGAGAATTAAAAAATTACCTCTCCCTTACACCCACCAAGTGGGACAGGACAAGGTGGTTACCAGTGTGTAGAAGGTAAGTTGGGAAATTATGTCCCAGTGATGCGCAGAAATTCTACATACATGGCTCTTGTTGGTGCTTGGAAAAACTTTTCTCATGTGCAAGCAGCCAAACCTGGTGTTCTGCAACAGAACCTGCAGAACCCAAAGTAAGTAATCTTTAAGTAATCTTTAAGAACCCAAAGTAATCTTTAAACTAGATTTGAGGGG
>VWZZ01006066.1:291700-325764 GCA_013399095.1 Psophia crepitans | reverse complement strand
GGCTGCCCGGCTGCAAAGCCTCCGAGCCGCGGGACTTGCCGGGATTATACGCGTGTGAGTGGGCTCGTCACATAAATACTGAACGCCGGTACTGTGTCGTATTTATATAGACTTAATAAAGAGCCGCCGACTACACGTTTGGACGACAATAGCGCTGTCATGCTAGCGTGGGGACGGAGCCGGAAAGAAAGGATAAATACTCCCATTAGAATCGATAGGATTAATATGCCGAGAAAAACCACTCCGTAAGTGTTGGCCGGGACTCTCAGAAACCCCCTGCCCTTACTGCGCGGCCCCAGGCCAGCCCGCCCTCTCCGCCTTTCCTCCTGCCCGCGCCGGACCCCGCTTCGCAGCCGGGGAGATGCCGGGGTGCGTTAAACGCTGCCTGGGGTAACACGCCAACACGTGGCTTCAGGGCTCCTAGGAGTGAACCCCAGCCTGGAAAACTGAATTACTGAGTCTGAGCCCACTTCTCCCACTTGCCCCCAAACCCCGCCCCCAAACTTCTGCAGATACGGGGCTGCAGAGACACGGAATTAATATACACAGCAGGAATCTAGATCAATGTCTGAAAGCATCCCTGTTCCCCTTATTTTGCTCGCATACTTCAAAAACTCTCTCTGTTCATTTTGTTTTTTGAAGCTCTTTAGCTCCAGTCTTGTAAGCGGTTACAGATGTTTTTATCTACGGCATTCAGTCCTGTGGAATCTACGGGAATATATGCTGTACATCAGGTTAAATGCGTACATAACAATTTGCAGAATAAGGGCCTTATTTTCCATAGCGAAGAAAAAAAGGAAGGAAAAAAAAAAGAAAAATCAAGTCCCGCACTTCTTTCTTAAGCAAAGCAAATCTGCAGAGTTTCATGGAATGTGATATATTAGCTATTTCACTACTCGAAGGAATGCCTGATCTCTGTTTTCCCTGTATCTACTACATCTTCCAGAAATGTTATCTGACTTTGCATGCTGTTGCAGAATACGAATGATCATTTACTGACACTCAAACCAGTTGAATGAATACCAGTTTAAGGAATTGACCAGTTTCCTTATGTAGTCCTTATATATTCCTTATATTTCCTCCTATGTTCTTCTATAAGGATTATATATAGGTGTGCTCTCCCTGGAAGGAACTGAGCCTTTGTTTTTATCTTGCAGCACAGTCTAACAAAGGCTTGTAATCTTAACTCTTCTAAATTATAACTATGGTGATACACATGCTAACTGTGTTTGTGTGTCCTAGGAGGACTAAGATTTTTCTCCGTAACTAGCGTTCCCACATATTTACTGTGGCATTATTTGCCTGCCCACCTGTTATAACAGGTCAAAGAACAGAAACATTTTATTATCTGAAAACAGCCTTCATTATTGTTGACTGAAGTTTGAGGCAGAAAGGTAGAAAACTATTGCTATGTGATTTGGAAAAAGAAAAAAACAACCAAAAACCAAACGCAAACTGACACTGCAAAATAACATCCAAAGCTACAGGTTTAAAATGTCAGTTTCTGTATGTTTCATTAAACCCTTTAAAAGTGGGCACAAAAGAAGTGCCTGAGTGCTTTTAAGATTTTGTGTGCGGGCTGTCAGCATCAGGCATTAGTCAAAAAGGCAGTGTTTCCCTCAGTCACTTTCTGCAGTGGGATTTACGTTATGTTTGTTCCCATCACCAGTGCAGGGAGACATTCAGACAAATGCACTTCAAGAATTGAAGTAGCCTGGAATACGGTGGAACAGTTTGAGTGTCATTTATAAATATTTTCAGTTTTAAATCGCATTTTTTATTAATTCAGTTGAATAGTTAACAGCTTTCACAGGCTGAGGTTTTGTGAAGCCTCCTCAGAAACATGAGTGCCAGGTAGTTGGGCTAACCAGCTCTGTCACTTTTAAAGAGGGATGTACAGCTGTGTGTGACAGCACCGGAGCATCATTCTGGCCTTCTCAATATACACATAACAAATATGTAACTCTCCAGACTGAGATCTTCCAAAACCAAGCTGAGGGATTCAGTCACACAGCTCGTCTTTGAGAGTGTTAGTCTATAAATTGAAGGGCCAGTAGCAGAGAGGGTACGTGAAAGATTTAAGGTGCATGCTAGTAAGAAGCCATGAGGCTAATTCCTTTTAAGCCAAGTTGAAATAGCACCGTCAAAATACTGGAGCAAGGCATGAGTGGCAGGAGTTAAGGCTGTTTATATTCACCTCCAACTTCGGTCCCATTACTCAAAGCAAGCATCGAGAGGTCTGCAGCCCCCCCACCCCTCCTTGTCAGTCTGGAAACTTAAAATGAGAAGGTGCTGCTAGGTACTGTGTTAAATAGCTCATGTGCCTCGACTCATCTATCATTCTAAAACTGCACGTTACTAGATTAACCTCTTCTTCATATTAGTAATGACGGGTTTCTAAAATGTAGCTTAACCAGATACAGGTCAAGGGAGGTATTAACTTATTAATTTGTTCTCAAATGCTATTCTCTGCAAGTAGTTCCCTGTACAGATTGTTGTATATAGCCATTTCAATGAGAAATTACAAAGGCATGGGGCTCTAAAGAAACACTTTTTGTACATCTGGGAAAAATTCTAGTTTTTTCATTTGTCCACAGATACAACCGTAGACATGGATTTCGCGGGTATTGCCTCTGAAGCTTGCAACAACTTTGGTCTTTCTGCAAAGACTCTTGGAAAATACATCAGATCATGGATCATTTTTTCAGCAAAATCCTGATAATGTCTCCCATTTGTGCAAAACTTCCCCTAGGCCATCAACATCTTGTATGCAATCACATTTTATGAGCTTATAGGATAAGGTTTCAGTTACTCATACAAAATACAAGAGCATGTCTCACCTTAACTGAATTGCTATAGAGATGGCCGTAGACAAGTATCAGAAGAAACATGGGTGAACTTCAGACAGCACAGCTTCCAATTCTCTACCTGCTTACACTGTGGCCAGCAAAGAGCTGATGAGGGACCCCCACAGAGCTGTGGTTTATGTTACGTTAAGATTGCACACAAACACCTCTCAGTATTCACACTGGTGCTTTACAGTCTTGGAAGAAAAGCCCTATAAATGAGCAACCTTATTGTATATCACGCAGCTGGGTACAGTTCATCCAAACAGGGGATTGACACGTTACAGCTTTCTGAGGCCGCCTAACTTTTTCTGCTTTTTAACCTGAGCCATCCATCCTTCACTCACCTGGGTATCTCAAAGGTTTACAGACAGACTTTATCAGACTGACCCCACTCACTCACACACACACACACGCGAAAAAAAAAACAACCCACAGTAAAGGGCTCAGAAAATGTCCTTCTATGCAAAGCCTAGAAACAACTGGAATTTATACAGGGAGGAATTAAAGTGGAAAAAGACCGCGGCAGCCCACATCAGTCAGTGCTCCACTGACCCTTTCAGCCTAGTCAGGCATTTCTGTCTTCATAGTTGGATTCTCTTTGCATACCTCAAAGTCAAGGATACCCATAGCTCTTAATTCCTTCTGTTTTAGTGCTAAAACAGACTACATTTCATAGCCTACTAACATGTTGGTCAAAGCACATCAATAAGGTGACCTCTCAAAGTATTATGAACACAGGCTCAGCTCCCACGTGGCTGTTACTTGCAAGACCAAGTGGTGGATGACTGCGGGATGACTGTTTCCAAGCCACAACAGGTTGCCAGAGAAGCAAGGAAGAAATGAGCAGCGTATCATCCATTGGCTTTTTAAGTTATGGCTAAATCCCCAAATAAGTGCCGCCACCTAACAGGAGACGGTTGTGCCTCTCGATGCTTGCAAGTGGGCCAAAGGGAGTGATTTGGAACAGTGGTCCTACCTTCAGCATTTCTTGGGTTGGTTTTGTTCTGTGGTTTGTTGGGGTTTTTTTTTCAGAAGACATTTTCAGTAACATGTCAGGTTTAACATATGGCACTGGGGAATACACCTTCTGTTTAGTTTAAAAATTGCTGCTAAGAAAAATGCTAAGGGAAAGACTTTCTAATTAAAAGCCGAAACAGCCAAAACACTGGATTGTAAAACAAGCTGACACATGGTGATTTGTGCTGGCTTAAACATATTGAGAATAGGAACTTTCCTTCCATCGTTCTCCTCTGCTCCTTCACCCTCATTGTCACCTGTATAAATGACCTTCTTTTTTAATTGAGTCTAGTGGCATTAAGCATTATTTATGTTTAGTTTATAATTAGAGATGGCCAGATGACTAGTTACGGCTTCATCTTGGACAAGTTTTATTTTACCTTTTATAAAGGAACAACCATAAGAGGAAAAGGCATGGCGCTACACTATGCTCTGGGTGAAGTCATAGAATCACAGAATCATTAAGGTTGGAAGACACCTCACGGATCATCCAGTCCAACCGTCCCCCCACCACCTATTACCCACTAAACCATGTCCTTCAGTACCAGATCCAACCTTTCTTTAAACACCCCCAGGGACGGTGACTCAACCACCTCCCTGGGCAACCCGTTCCAATGCCCAACCACCCTTTCCGAGAAGAATTTTCTCCTAATCTCCAGCCTGAACCTCCTCTGGCGCAACTTGCAGCCGTTCCCCCTTGTCACTAGTTATCTGCGAGAAGAGGCCGACCCCCAGCTCACCACAACTCCCTTTCAGGTAGTTGTAGAGGGCAATAAGGTCTCCCCTGAGCCTCCTCTTCTCCAGACTAAACAGTCCCAGTTCCCTCAGCCGCTCCTCATAAGACCTGTGCTCCAGCCCCTTCACCAGCTTCGTTGCCCTTCTCTGGACACGCTCCAGGGCCTCGAAGTCTTTCTTGTGGTGAGGGGCCCAAAACTGGACACAGAACTCGAGGTGCGGCCTCACCAGGGCTGAGTACAGGGGGACAATCTAAGTCCTACCTAAGGAGAAGCTGGAAGTATGCCACAAGACAGATAGGCTCCCTGGTATTCTGGATCCTTCTCTTCTCCTCCTCCCTTCTTTCTCTCTTATCGTCACCTCTTCCCAGTCACCTCTCAAGTTGGAAGGAACATCTGAGGAGGCATCAATGGAGCATTGCCTATGTACCACCAGGCCCAGTGACCACCTGCTGTTTCCCATTCACCCTGCGCTTTGAAATCATACCGTTGCCATCCTTTGCTGTGGAATTTTCCTTTTTATTTCAAACCTTTTGAAACTATTCAGTACTACCCTACTAAATCATAACACATTTTTTACTCAAAAGCCAACATTTCTTATCTCAAGTTTTAGGCTAAAAATATCTACTTTCATGTAAGAATTAAATATTTTAAATTTCCAAATTAGGTGGCTGAGATGCATTATTTTCCCCAGATGTTCTGTTTTCATGTTTACCCACGTCTATTCAGCAACTGATTTTTCTTTTTCTTCCATTCATTGCTTTTTCCTCATTTCAGCTGCAATTAGAAAGAAAAGAAGTGTCCTCATTCTCCACTAGCAAGTTTTAGTTAAAGTATATTTTGATTCCTTTACAAAGGATTTTTCTCCTCAGTGTTTTTAAACACAGCTTCTTGAAGGTGTTTTTGTTCCGAAGCATGAGCCATTTCAATTCCACAAGTTCAATAATGCCATGTTGTTAGTAGTGGGGTGCAGAGCATAGATATAATACTGTTTGTTTCTTTCACTGAATAATTACATTTAAAACTGGCTAATTGGAATCAATTAGTGGTAAGAAGTTAGTCTCAGGGGGAGAACAAGGATTTGTGGAAACGCCAGATTGTGTTAGGCACCAACATTTCCACACCTAGATAGCGTCTTATCTGCTAGTTCAGCACTTTTTCACTGGAAAGTACAAGGAGAATGCTAGTGAGCAAGGCACAGGTTTATTTCCATTAAAATTCATTTTAAAGCACATTATTTTTAAAATCTGTGGATAATCCCCTTGTCCATTTAACTCTACGGTACATGTTCAGACTTCTGGTACTGGATGTCAATGCAGACAGAGATTAGTGTGTTTTGTAAGGCATTATAAACATCCTGCGCTCTTTTGTTTCTTTCAATATCCCGTTTTACAAGGAAAGAATGTTGATGTTCCCTCGTGGCTCTCCTGATTTAGCTAAGCTAGACGGTCCCTCTTTATGCAAGAGCACTCGCCATACTTTACTTTACCATCACCTGCCTCGGGCCCATTTTTGTGTCCAGTAGACAGTGTATGGGTATGCGAATGTATTTCTTCAGCTCCACCATAAGCAGTTGTACCCTCCTATCGACTTCTTGAGTTATTGTAAGGATATGCACACTGATCTTCACCTTCCCAATCAAAACACCTTAGGAATACAGGCTAAACGTCCTGGATAAGTATAAAATAAACAATTTTTAAAGAAATGTGGCCAAAAATTAACTGCTGAGGGAAATACAGCCTACAACAATCCTTCAAGAGGAATGGTCTGTAAAGCCAATAACAAGCTTCTACAAACAGAATCATGGTGAAATTCCTCAGTCCAAATTCCAATTAAGCCAGACTTTCTCTGAATGAGGACTGCAGGAAGCAGGTCAGTATGTGTTCGTGGCTGCTGTGTTTTTTGTAATACCACCAAAGCCCTCTGGTACATGCTGGAGTGTAGTTTTCTTCCTTTAGCCTTTAAAATGGAGCAAGTCCCAAAGAGGAGCCCTAAAAAGCAAGACTAAACTACAAAACAGAAGAGTTCAGCTGAATGGGCAGGAGCATTTGCCTCAATGCTCATCTTGGCCAAAATTTGCCTGGGTTTGCTTTTACTGGGATCCTGAGGAATAGATGCTTTTATTTCCTCATGCAATGAATAATGCGAACCAATCGAACAAGGTCTTTGAATGTAGAATACAGCTATTAATTGTCTTTTTTTTTTTTTGAAAGTAACTGTTTGCAGTGATAAAAGTATTCTGAATGCACCGGCAGCACTTAAACTTTAGCCAATGTTTAAAATACATGAAAATATCTTCCCTAGTAATTCTAGATGCCAGTCTTTCAAGCCACACAGTGGTCACTCTTGATTTCCAGAGTGGTTGCAAAGTTGCGGTTTCATTAAGCATCAAAACACACTGCCAACATACCTGGTCATTTGGGAGGTCCCGGAGCACACTACCAGGTATTCGGTAATACCACTCACCTCACAGAAAAGTATTTTAGAATGACTTTAAGGATTTTTGTTCTTAATGCATTGGTACTATTTAAGTTTGTCTCTGCAAGTAAACTTCTGCCCCCTATCGCCCTTAATAGTACTGATCCCGTAGGCACACGTCGCAGAAGAAATAAAAATGCTGTAGCTGGTCTGGTTATGAAGGTCTAGATATTGACGTAATTTATGTCCTTATGTCGCAAGCGTCATGTCAGCAGTCTACAGAACAGCCATGGCTGCGACTTTCTTGTTAGAAAAGTGTTAATCTGACCACTGAATTGTAACTGAGCTCAAAAGGAGTTTCATTATTAAGAGGTTTTGGTGAGAATTTGTACTCATTATCGAAGCGACAAGATTTAACCCCTGTTGGTATAAAATTCTTGATCACAGAACCGTATTATTTCAAGTAATTTGTTTATGAAATAAGACCAGAGCACTCAACAGTAAAGGCATAAAAATTAAACAATCAAAACATTCCAGTAGAAAACTCATTCACATCGCAGGCGATAATTCCTCATGTCATCTCTCTTACCAACACGACTAATAACTGAAAAGAAGATTTCAGCTTTTACTTCATTTGAATTCCTTTATTCCTTAGAGAAGAAAATTAATTAACTACATTTTGATCACAATTATCCTCCTTGAGATTCTGGAACTGTGATAAGTAGACAACCTACGTCTCGTTCATTCTCTTTAAAACTTAACTTCTGATACGGGATGGGGGCAATGAACTATCTTTGCTGCTATATAGCTTTAAGGCTTTTCACAAAATAAAATTTAACTGACAATAAAGGAAGCGTGCTCCTAATTAAAATAATATTGATTCAGCATATGGTATTTTGCCTTTGGTTTTCACTTTTTATTAGCCAAGTTGTCACTTTTCTCTTTAGTGCCACCTTGTGGGTCAGCCAGTTACAAAAGCACACCCATGACTGTGCTGAAAATAGTAAAAATCTGGCATTCGGAGCATCGTGGGCAAGGAGGGAGGTTGTGGGTTTGGGGGTTTACAGCCTCTTTTTTTTTTTTTAAGAAAAAAGCAATAACATATGGAGAAAAGGTTTGCTATACATTTATAATAGGTATGCAAGAAGATAGAACAATCTCTCTGGGATAGAAAGTAATGGGAGTCTACAGAAAAAAAAAATCAATGCTCATTTACAGGATAATCATCAAACTTATCTTAGAAAATGTAAGTGGCAAGCTCTGGCCTGTGTGATTTTTGCCACAAGAAAAATGCTCCTGTATCTTAGTGCCTTAATTTCACAACAGCTTTCCTTGAGAAGTAAAGCTAGATAATTGTAAAGTCCCACTAATCCCACTCTCAGAAAAGATGACTGATCTGATGCAACATCATCGCATACTTGCTTGTGAAATTCAGGGTGGATTTGCACATAGCAGCTTCAGATTCTGCTGATGATAAAGCACAGACATTCGAAAACGTATAGAAAAAACCTAAAAGTGTCAGGGGACGAATGTCCTGCAAAGGATGCTCAGATCGAGACTTGGCTGGCGTACGGTCACACTACGCGTTCCCTGCTGCAGCCCTCATAACTCAGCTGTCCCCCAGCATTACGGAACTGAACAAACTCGTCCTCATACGCTGCTGGGAGGAACTGTAAACAGTGGAATTACGTTCAGTTTATCTTCTTGAAAGGAGCAGAGAGAATGTTTCCGACGTTACTAATTTTTCAAGAGCTCTTTTTGTTACTGTTGTTAACCCTTTTTGTTGCTTTTCTTAATGCCAACAACTTTGGAAGCTACAAGAAAGAAGGTTTTGTACGTTATAAGCCCCCAAGCAAAATATCATCTTCATTTTAATGTGTGCGCAGGATAAAAGCAACAGATCTCTTCAAGTTTACAAAACCTGATTTCCAGCTAGCCAGCTCCTTTGCATTCTCTCTTTCTAAATACAGACTTATAAAGAAAAATAAGCCATCTCTGAAAATCTCTTAAACTAAATCAAGTAGTCCTATATCAGGTAATCTTGCTGGTAAGGAGAGGGGTCATTTTAAATGGTAGCTCTTGGGTTTTACTGAAATTAGATTTCATCCTTAAGACATATGATCAGAACGAGTGACAGAGAATATAGGACAGTGCAAAATGCCGTTTCCCATGATCAGATATAGCTATTATTTAGATGGACGGAGACTACGGAGCTGCACAGGAGCACATGCCACAGCAGGCATTGAAGTTCAGTGGGTTCAGTGAAATTTCCCAAGGATGAAAAGCCCAGTAAACTCCCTCTGCCAACAAATAGGTAGGGGCCCAGCTGTTTCTCTGAGTCTTAGTTAAGTTCAAACACAATAAATTCAGCTCAAGCAAACAAAATAAAGTAGGAAGGATGATCCAACAGATAGCTCACTAGCACAGACCGCAAAAAACTCCGCAACTGACTTCCCACTACAGCCAGAGCGTTCCTCCATAATCCCTGTCTTCCTGCACCCCTTTGCTAGCTTTATCACTCCAAACAGTGGAAAAGCCTTTGAGGAAAAGGGCTATTAATGACTGTGTGGTGTTTGGATGCTACACCTCATAGAAATACTGAGATAGCAACGGCTGGCACAGCTGATCATATTCCAAAATTTGCTGTGAGCGGAACAGCCACCCACCGCAAACCACTAATGGGCAAATGCTTCTCCACTGAGAAGGCAAGAGGGGGGAAAAGTAGTTGAGGTTAGGTTGAGTGAAGAATGACACACAAGTGAGAGAGCTTTCACCCTGTGCTCACATCCCAGCAGTTGCTCAGGATACAGCTATAGAGACAGCTGTCTCTGCATGACTCCACCATGCATCAGTTATTCTTACCACTCTTTCCCCACCTTTTCCCACCCAAACCTTGACATAGAACAGACTATGACCAGTTAACAGGTACTTCTATGTATTTGCTGGCACCCGAAGACATACACTGGCAATCTGCCTCTCTGAAAGTTGCATTTACTCAACTGAGGAATGGCCACTTGCTTAAAAATGGGCTTTGGATATTACTTTGTTGGTTGGGTTTTTTTGTTTGTTTGTTTTTACGCTCCTGAAATGCTGCAAAAGCATCAGATGAAGTCTAAGTGGGGAGAGTGAGCGCAATGGCATAAAGCAAATACCTAAAGAAAAAAGTAACAAGATACCCAAGACTACAACCATTGTTCATACAAAAGGTTCTTGTGGGATTTTTTTTGCAAAATACTTAGCAGAACAGGGTTCTGTTTTCTACAAGGGGTTTTTGCCTCTGGTGCATCAGAAACAACACACATGCAGCACAAGCCATGCTTCTACCAGGGCTAGCCTCCCACCAGACACATCAAGCGTGAGGGCCCTGGCCAGTTGGCAGTCCAACCATCTCACCAGCAGCTACATTCACCACCAGCCATATGTCTCAAGAGTCAGCCAATGATGGAGTCATTAAGAGTGTGACCAACTTGGCTGCTCCATTCCTCAGAGAGGCATTTACCCACGTACCTCCCTGCCTGAAGAAGCTGCTCATTTTGCTTCTGAAAAGTTAGGTACATAAATAATTTCACATGTCTGGGGTTTCATTCCTTTTTGAAATGCAAGTTCTCCAGAGCCTAGGAAATTCCAGTTTTAACACTATATACGTATGCAGATGGCAAACTTAATTTTCCTAGACTGCAGAATAGAGCAGACTAGCAGTGTCACCCTGCTTCAGTAAACACCAGAGCCTTGCCTTTGCCGTATTTTTAGTTACACTGAATGGTAGGTATCTGTATATCTATATAGCATAGCATCACCTGAAAGAGCTGAGATCCAGCTGGGTTGAAGGGGCTTAGCTGCTTTAAACACCATGCTGCTCAGACTGTTACAACGCACTTTTCAGCAAGATCACCTGGGCGAGACCAAGTGCCACCCAGTGCTGCCGTTAGAGGTAGCCTCAGGGTCTCTGCACAGCGCTGAGCTCTACTGCACGGCCAAATCCCACCAAGGCAGCAGAAGCCTGTTGCACTTGCTTGCAGGGATGTCAAGCATGCACATTCCATGCCACCCTCTCCAGCCACTAGAGCCAGGCCCCATAGATAACAAACAGCTCAACATCAGCCCCTGTAGATGCAAGAAGTTGCAGACTCAGGTACGAGCCCCCACCCTAGCTTCAGACAGTCTAGCCCAGCCCATTCAGGCAGGAGCAGAGATGGTCTTTCCTGCCAGCTCTAGAACAAGCAACAGCAGATCATCCTTCCCTATCCCTCTCTATTCTTTTGCAGCTTCCTAGCTCCCTGCTTGGCAGTTTTCCCCTCCACATTGCCTTTTCCACCACTGCTGTCAGCCTGTATCTCTGAAGCCTCTCCAGGGCAGCCTGCAGCCTCGGCACCTGCTGCCCCACCATGCCCAGGCAGCCGTCTCTGATAGCAGCTGGCTCAAATCTGCAGCTTGATCTCAGCTAGGGGAGGTAATTAAGCCATTCATTAGCACTCCTTGAGCTGTGAGCAGGCAGACTGTATCTACCCCATCCCAGTAACTGAGGGTAGTAATAGCACCTGTAGGTTATCATTCTGCATAGGGACCAGCACTAAGGAGCCCAGGTGCCAATGGGCTTTACAGACACATCTTTATCAACAGCAGAAGGAAAGTTAGATCTGGGTGAGATTTTGGAAGGAGCGTGCTCTTTTTATGAATATCCTTTTGTCCTCCCCTTCTCCCCTGATGCTTTTTGCTTCAACCACTTCATCCTACTTTAACTCCCCTGTCAATCCCCAGACATCGCACCTCAGTTTTAGTCTCCATTCCTCAGGCTCCTCATCACAGCATCAATCTCCTGGAACACCTCGGTGCAGAAAATCATGACGTGACATTTACAAACAAGATTTTTATATGAGATTTCCAATAACGTCTCAGATCTCACCGTGAGCACCTAACAGTCTTTGTACAGCTAAAATATAGCAAAGCAAATTTTTTTTTTCATGTAGTTTTGATTCTGAAATGCATCACAGCAGAGGACAGTTTAAATATAGGCAGAAAACACTGCTCAGTTGTAAAGCCTCTCAGAATTAACTCCCTCAAAAATTATTTTTAAGGCTGACAAATCATGCACAAGGTCTTTTCCCAAAGGAGAATTTTTCTTGGATTCATTTAGTAGTTGAAGGTTGTGTCATATGTCACTGGAAAGGTAATTTTTCCTAGTTTATGAAAAATGCCTTGAATTTGACTTTGCTGTCACAGGGGAATAATGATATCTATACAGGTAATAAACTGGCACACAGAGACTGTTGTTGGTAGTTTTGCAAGAAGTATACAATTTTATAAAGGATGATAGGAGGTAACAGGGTGAATTAATATCAAATATGCAATTTATTTATATAGTGTCTACCTGACTCAGGTTTCCAGCATTTTTAATATTCTTTTAAATGTTGATAGTTAAAGCATAACAAACACAAGATCATTTTAGAGGAGCTAATGTACAGCTCTGTAAACTCAGTAAGCGAAGGCTATTAATGTTCTCTTTTGTCTTCCAGACAGAAAATCAAAGCTATTTAAATTAAAGGATGCATATAAAATCAATGTATGTTGATAAGGTGTGCACATTAACAATAATGTTTGAAACATTCTTTGTAACTTGTGTATATAATCTTCTCTTTCTGGATAGATGGCCACATTAGCTGGCATCATCAAGAGCTCCTTAAATTAATTTTTTCCTTTGTTTTCTATAAATTATTAATTTTTGAGCCTGTATGGTAGAAGTTTAGGGTAGGCTGTAGCAGCGCAGGTGTTATGGTGGCACACCTGCTCATGCATTCCAGCGGGTGGGATATACCTGTATGGCCTGTTTGGGCCAGGCTGAGGTGGGCAGCCGAGGAGACCTCCTGGTCCATGGTGCTGAGCCCAGATTTGGACACAGGCAGGCTCCCACAGCTGGGGCCAGCCAGCCCTGTCCCCGCTGCCAGCTCTGCCTCCCAGCTGAGACCCCCACCCATCCAGGGGCTGCTTCCCCATGCGGTGCCCCAGGCGGGGTCAATCACCAAATTGTTGGAGCATAGGTTGGCAAGCCAAGCCCCCACAGCCTTGCTGGAGGCAGCTATTTATGTGCCATGCAAGTCCCATGGCAAAAACACCAAAGACCTCGTTTCCCAAGCTGGTTTGAGCCCAGGGTGAGGGGAGCCAGGCGTAGGTTGCTGGCTGGGTGGAAATCAGGCAAGTGAGAGCACAAGCATAGGCTGAGACTATGATCAAACGTGCAAAGGAGCCTTAGCTTTAGCTTAGGAAGTGATTATCAAAATCCTATGCATGTACTAAATGTGCAGCTTTGGCTCATCACAGCTGCAGTAGAGATTTAACAATCTAAAAAGAAGCAAGAATAAACTGGAGTTTTGTTTTGTTTTGTTTTTAAATTATCTATCCACTCAGCATGTCCACACTTGCACCCATATCATCCAATTAAAACCAGTTGAAGAATTATCCATCTAACAGCTATTCGTTTCACATGGAGTGGTCTAGCTAAACCTTGTAGCTGGCTCAGTAAGCCTCAGCTTTAGTATTTATCACGTTTAGTTGTGGTCTATCCAGGTGTAAAATTACCTGCACACCAACTTGCAACCAGTTCAGAGACCAGAGACTTTCAACGCAGAACATTTGTCCCTAGGCCCTCTGCTATCAGAAATACCCTGAAACGGATGAAAATAGAGTGAGATGGCCTTTTGCCCACTGGTAAGTCATTGAATTGGAAGGAATCTTAAATATCTTAGGAAACCACCCTGACAGAATCAAAATAGAGGACATAGAAGGCATCGTCGCTCAAGAAAAGGAGCTTTGTTGGCTGCGAGGAATGGCACTGCAGGATGTCATTACCGGGGGTGTACACAGAAAGGCACAGGGACTGCGGTTGCTACCCAGAGCAGGAACATCTTAGCAGGTTTTGTGAAGGGCTCCAGCCCAAACACGTAGAAGCTAAACACATCAGATAACCTTATTTACATGAAGAACCTGTTTTTTCCAGCTTCTTCATCGACTGAAGCCCCTTTTTCTCCAAAGGAAATGTTTCCCAGTTAAAAACTCTCAGGATGAATCTCCTGAAAAGCTTTTTTCCGTATGAATAATTCCACCTTAAGAAAACCGTGAAAGGTCTATTTATCTATGGTCTTATGTTGGCAACCGTTACTGGAAGTATCTGAAACATGGTATGTATTTTTCAGGGAGATACGCAGGAACAAAGACCTGTGTTTCGAATCATCAGTTATGGCTAGAGCTTAAGAATTTTATTTCTGGGATAACCAGGAATGCTCTGTTGTCTCCCAGACTTGAGCCCAGATACACCAGCAAAATACCAGATCTCACTTTCAAAGGTGCCACTTTAAAAGAGACTGTTTGACAGGAAAGTTGAATCAGCCTTTCTCTCCTTGGCAAGGTGCCTAATGAGGTACAGAAAAAAGGGATACACCTGTTTAGAAGCCAGCTGAGCCAAAAGGCTTTTTACAGAAATAGAAGGGGATGCTCAGTAAGAATGAGAACCTGAATCATTATTGTCAGGAGCTTGACTGGGTGCCAGGAACAGGGGCACAATGGGAAAGTCGCAGCCGCATAATCAATGCCACATCTAAGGCATACCACAGGCTGCTGTTTATTTTAGTGTCATCTTCTTGTACTACCTTCCCAAACTGAGGATAAATATAATAATCATCATCTAAGAGTGTATTTTGCCCAGTACCAAATATTGAAAATAATTTCTTGCAAGTGGCTTCTTGCTCAATAAATTAAGGAAATCATGTAAAAAAAATCTTCTTGGGCAGAATATGCTCAAAACAATGAAAACAAAGCATCCTTTTGAAGAGGTTCTGTTGACAATAGTGCCAAACACCACCATTTCCAACCGATGTAAGGCTTGTCACTTGCACAGTAGTCACTATATTAAGTTGCAGATTTGTCTGTCAAGTGCTAATATGTGTTCCTATGGCAGATGAAAAGTTCAAAATCAATTTGAGCTTTGCCAGTGGCTCCAAAATGAACAGTCATCCACACAACTTCATATAATGGCATTTAAAGTGTGCACAGATGCACCCATCTCACACGCACTTTAAATCTTGTATTTAAAAGGAATTGAGCAAAAGTATGAACTACTTCATAAATTTTTGCATGACCGCTGCAGGAAATAGCGGACGGTTTAAAGTGAAAACAAAATTATTATATGTCTTTCTTCATAAACCAGGAAATTATTCACATTACGTGACACCATGAAGCTCTCTATGGGCAAAGCGAAATTGTTGTAATGATAATTGTATTTAGCATTCAATTTATGTGCTTCTTACTCTGAGTAGAAAGTATAAATGGGTATTTTCAGGGAGAAGGGAGAAGAAGGGAGAAACAGACTGTGTCAGATTTAGTATCTATAAAGGATTTAATATAAAATGGTTCCAGTCTTGGTTAGGACTTCTTGGAGCTACTGTATGCATGTATGTAAGTTAATAATATTATGGAAAAAGAGAGCCAACTAGTAGTACCATTCACTTTTCTCTTCATGAATTGAAGTATTTCCTCTCCTGTGCCTCTGTATTTGGTCCTTCGTACACTTTTTCTGAATATCCTAGTGGATTATCCATTTCCATTAATTTTCTAATTTTGTCTGTCAAATATACTCTCCAATTTCCTTAACTTTTTAATAAGACTATGCATGAAAATACATCTCGCTGGAAATTGCTTCTGGAGGATGCTATAATAGATGCTTGTCAGATATATTATATGAAGAAGGCTTCGTTTATTTCTCCATGTAAACTGACACAATTAAGATACTACAAATTAGAACGTAACTCGTGCCCCGTGTTTCCTGAGGTCTTCTGAAGGAGCTGAATGCTGTGCAACTCATTACTTCCCCCTAAACATGGCATCTGCCATTTTTTTCTGAAGCAGCCTATTATACGTTGACTATCGAAAAATATTTTATAGAACAAGTATTTTCCCCTCAACAGGGTTAAAACTTATTAGCCTTTGGTAATGGTCTTTTCTAAAGGGTAATTAATGTGTCATCAGCAACTGCTCCAAGGAAACTGGACAGTGTTTTTAATGTATAACCAAATTACATGAAGTACCCTTTATCTTTGTGAGCAGTTTTCTCATCAGTGCGTGTTTCATTAGCTGTCAGCACCCCGGACACATCAGATGGCCATTGATCACCCTCTGGCAAGGGCTATCTGAACCATTTAAGATGGAGAACTCCTCAACTGAGCTGCTTTTAAAATCCAAAATAGTTATAACCTCATAGATTTCAGTAGTAATGAGCCACAAAATGCCAGAAACTGCACTGAACCACCCTTGAGTGGTAGAAGGGACAAGTGACACTAATTAAGAAGTCTTTCAGCATAGCTACTTGGTCCAAATCTTTGTGAGTTGGAGGAGACTTACTGTAAACTGGTCATTGTTGCGTTGCCCTGGGAATTAGTTTTGTATTCTGGCCCTCGTTGAAGGAGGGCAAGTGTGAATCATGCAGCTGAGCCCATCGAACCACACAAGGAGTCCACCTGCTCACTGCTTAGTCTGGTCAATGAGGAGTGAAAAGCAAAACTGTCCTCAGCACAGCTGATTCCCAGGTCAGGTATTTGGAAAAGGGAAGATGTCCCATAGAGCACAACCCCAATCGTTCATCAGGGCTACCTTTGGATTCACGTGCCTCTGAGCACACTGGCAAATGTGAGGACTTACTCTTTGCGTTGCTTTTGTGACTCCAATCGACCAAGCTGGAAGAAAATTGATGGTAAGTTTCTTCTACTTTTCAGAAAAAAAGCCTCTACATAATTATGTTGGTATCCTTGAAAAATAATACTTCAGTTATAAACTATTTCAGAAATCTGAGGTTTTGAGCCAATTCCAATATTGGACTTTTACAACACCCACACCCACCTACCCTTTCTCCGCTTGATACAGTGGCTGCAAAGCAGTGTAGGAAGATAGAAACAACCACCATTTATTTTACTTACTCTTAATTGATTTTTTCTTCTTTATTCTCTTTCTTTCTAATGAGTCTTTTACGATTCTGGGATATGATAAGCCACCTTTACAACTTTAAACCATCTCACTATTTCATTCTTTTTTTCCCCTTTTGTAATATATATTCCACAAGCAATGTGTATCACAGAATATTAGGCAGGTCTCTGTTTCTTTGCTAGGTTAGAGAATGATATACATTTTCAATTTATTTTCAATGAAAGTTAGAAAATGACAGCTATATTTGTTTTTTACTATGTAAAGTGAATGATAATGGTTCACCAGCTGATTTATTTATTTCTGTTCTTTCCACACTGTGCTACTTTGGTTGTATAATATTATCTTGTTTAGCTTGGAAGAACTGTATTTGACTATAACAAGATCTTTGCTTTTGAGATTTTAACATACATAAGTAGATAATGGTAATGTTTGGAGAATAAACTTTTACAAAAGGCTTAAATCCATACAGAGTTCTCCTAACTATTCCTTACAGAACTCTAAGAGTAAGGATGCAGAGAAAGGGATGCTCTAGAGGACTTCCAGGATTACAGAGTCATTGCTCATCTTTCTTCAGATATGTAGGCATTATTAAAAGAAGTGAAACTATTTCTTTTATGTTTAAGAAATGTTTTATACTTTTCTTCTGTAATTATAGAATCTATAGAACAACTGTATTAATAATGTGTGGGGTAAGAGAGTGTGAGGAGGCTGAGGAGGGACATTGCAATTACTTGTCAAAAACTCTTCCTACACCAACAGTTATGTTTCTTTTTCTCATGTGACAAGACCAAAAGTTACTTCTCTTCAATAGCTCTTTCAGAAGAGCTTGATGTCAAAGGAGTTAAGACAACTATACTCAGGTCAAAACCATAGATTTGTTGTGATACTGCTACTGTCAGCTTAGCAATGTTGCCATCTCTGTGCCTGTGGGACTCTGGCCTGGGCATCCAAAAGGGAATTTAAGTGCAGCCTACATGCTTAAACTCAAAACTGTGATGCTGAAAGCCTCACTGAAACAGATGTCTGCCCAAAGAAAGTTCAGATCCGTATCTCCCAAAATAAATTATAACATAACACTCTCTCCTTACATATGGAGATGTGGCTTTGAATTCCTTGGGAAGAAAGGAGGGTTGACCCTCTGTCTCTTGCATCTTGCCTGGAGGCTCTACCCACTGAACTATAAAATGCAGAGGAGTCCTGCTGTTTTTAAGAAAAATAGTGATCGAAAGAGCCATGTCATGTAAGACGTGCCATTTAGACTCCCCTGTCCTCCACATTTCCTTACTAGCTAACTCCACATTCTGACCTATTTCTCATGAGGCTTTCTGTCGCTTCTGAGATTTTACCCTTTTTATAGTAGAGTAGCCTGAGCATCTATTTGTGCACGTAGGTATTTGCAAAGAGGGAGGTATTACCTGTTATGTGCTAGAATCATGGCAATTTCAAGTCATATGACAATACCTTTTTCCTTACCTGTTTTCCATTCATCACTAAGTGGACACGCATACATTTATGTCAATTCCTTAGCACGTACGTGAATTAAAGGCTGGTGAGCTGTGCTGATCCCTGTTTAGCAGCACCGTTTTCATTACTCTTCCCCTCACCCAGCTGGCAATGTGGTTCAGTTTAAAAATGTGAAGAGTACCAAATGTAAAAAGCAAACTCATCTCAGATATCTCAAACATTTTTCAGGCTTAAATTGAAATCAAAGCTAAACAATTAAAATCATTCTCAAATAAAGCACAGGGATTACTCTGTAAGTATGAGGTCATAGCAATACTCTTTCAGTGATGACATAAACATCATTCATGTGATAACATACAAAGATGTATTTTATTAGAAACAAGGTATGATCTGAAAAACATACCTGTCACTGAAGCATCATGTACCACTGCTTAAAGTACAGTTTCTAGTCTAAAAAGTAACTTTTTAGAACTTCTATCCTAAAGGCTCCACATTCGCGTCTCACATGTTGACAACTGTCAGCTCAAATCTGCTGAAGTCCTGAAGAAAAGTTATCTTCCACTAATGGGCAATCCTGCAAAGTGGATCTGGGAGCAGAAAGCTGGCTCCATGCACCGAACTTCACGCATCACCGGCAGTAAGCGTGCTGCAGCCTGAACTCGGGCAGTTTCCCTGCTGACGAAGCACAAACCGGAGAGAACCTGGCTCACGCTTCCACAGTAATGGTGGCTCTCCAGCGGTAACAGAAGGAAAAAGTAGCAAACACGTATTTTAGTCAGTAGGCATCATTTATGACTGAATACACAAGGGGAGAAGGTCAGTTGGTTACATTATCCCCTTTGTCCAAAGTGACCTTTCACAGTTGAGGCAAAGCATTTCAAGACTAGCTGGAGTGTTAAAATACCTGTAAGCCTGCTTAGTCAGGTAAGGGCTTCTGCTGGAAAACCCAGAGCTACACCGTGGGAGGCAGGACTGTCAAGAACAGGGGTGGAGGAAAGGGGCAGGCTAGGTCTACATAGCAGCAGCCGCCAGCCATGGCTGGATGCCTCCAGGTCCTTCCTCCCCAGCGCTGACTTACCGGGGCTTTCCTCGCTGCGCGTGGCTGCTCCTCTCCCAAAGCGTCAGCAAGGCACGTGGGGCAGCTGAGGCTCTGGATCCGAACCTGCCACAGGACCTGTGATGAGCTGGGCCTGGCAGGACTGCGTGGCACAGCTGGTGCCCAGACAGATGCATACTGGTAGTTGCTGAAAGTTTTTTTAGACATTGTCTGTTTCGTTGCGGTGCAAAAAGACCTGCCCGTGAGAGGAGAGCACACTCCACAGGTTTCTGTTTCCTCTCCTGTCATTTTCTTCAGTCAACAAACGGATTTAAACCAAGCGTAGATCTGAGCTAAACAAGAGCCCCAACAGTATGATTCTCATAAATGTTTAAGGACAGTTTGTACCATTCTGTCAGCTTAAAAGGGCCTTGTAGACTTAGTAAACTATTTTTGCATTCACTGTAATGCTTCTGATATTACTTATAGGGAGTCGAGCAGCATTCATATAAATAAGAGTCAAGACCTAAACCGCAGTCTTTCAAAATTTCTGCAGAGGGAAAGCAGAAGTACTTAACAGGGATCCCATCCCACAAGATAATCCCAGAGCTGTGCAGTTACCTTACTGCTTACTATAAAAAATGCTACCGTAGTTGTAGCAGTAATTGGTAAGTCAAAGAATAAGCAAAGTGTATTAGCATTAAGAGTCATTAGTGTCTGGTGCAAAGGTTGGCTTGAGTTTGGCTTCATCTTCAGGCAGTTTAAAGATTATTGGGTTTTTGCCTACATTAATTTTTAACCAAGAAGCGGTAAACAATGGTCAAAGCTGTAAAGTTACCCGATCTTTTTGAATAAAGGTACTGCACATGCTGAGCAAAGCAAATCCCTGGTTATAACCCTATTTTGTGCTTCCAATTTTTGAGGACATGTCTTCTGCACTGGGGACACACATTTTTTTTCTGGGGAATGGCAGAAAAACCTCGATTAGCCATTATTGACAGTAAGTCAACAGTATAGTTTGACTGGTAGGAATCTCACAAAAATATTGGCTGTCAGTCAAGAAATATGTGCTAGGAACCGTGCTAGCAAATCCTTTTTAGACCACTACAGGCTTGATTCATGTTCCTTCAGGAACATGGTATGAGATGGGCTATACAAGGAGGGGGATACAAGAGGAGTGCAAACTTGGCACAAATCCCTTTCGGGTCTCCTTTACAATCCTGAAACAGGGTGAGAAGGACTTCAGGGAATATTTACAAGAGCTGCCGATGCTGTTCTCCCTCCATGGCCTCTGCAGACCTTGCAGAGAGGGAGGTAGCCCTCCTGTTGTCCCCACAAAGACTGGTGCCTTCTCTGACCTGCTCCCTGGAGCTGCCTGTTTCACCCACAGACCTTGAGCAGGAGCTGGGGGCCATCGGCCCTGGCAGGCTGACAATGACTGCCACGAGTCCCCTGTAATGTGAACAAATCCCAGAGCATGGAATGAAGAGACCAGAGAATCAGACTGGAGATCCAAATTCCAGTCATGCTCCCAGCCCAAATTAACCATAGCGGCCACTGCACAGATAGAATAATTGAAGAATAGGCTGCATAAATATAAAGGTGTGTGGTTTTTATATTTGCCATTTTAAAAGCCAGTGATAGTCACACAGCGAGGAAAATGCTGCATTTTATGAGTCATCAGCCCCCTTTATGAGATACATTTTGGACTGTATATCACTGTATTGCGAGGAAAAGTATTTCAATAAGATTAATTAGCTGATGTTTGTAAAACATTTTGAATCTGGAAAGCACCATATAAATGTGAGCTATTATTATTGTTATTTATTATAAGGGAGATGCAAATCCTCTCTAAATGTTGACTAAAGCCTTGAAATTTTTATGGTCACAACTTTGTCAAAAAGATTTTTATCTTCCTAGCAGCAATGTGCTACCAAAGATGTTGTGCCTTAAATCAACAGCTGTTATACCTCAAGCAAGTTATGAATTTTCATTGATTTACAGCAGTTGGGGTTTTTTTATTTTTCTTCTTAGGGGATGGAGGGAAGAAGTGCGTGCTCTTGCAAACACGTAACACAGGGCCAAGAGTTCTTTAAAGGAAAGCCACATTCACCCCCAGTGAGGCTGTTAAATTCACATTCAGGCACTCAGCAGAAGACGGTGTTTTCATGACACAGAGGAGGTAGCAACTCCCACCGAATGCACCAGGAGCTGCTATGGGAGCACGTGCCCTTAACAACATCACTTATTTGCTTGTCTAGGTCTGACTGCAGGATCCTTCATTTAGATACCAGCTAGGTTGGTTTTTGTTTGGTTTTGTCTGTTTGTTTGCTTTAAATCCTGGTCCATTACACAGTGAGAGCTGTGCAAATACCAAGGGAGCTTGAGTTATTCAACAGTCCCCGAAGGGGAAAGGGAGCTCCCTCCCAGCTCCCCCGGAGCCCTGCTAATGTTAAGAAATTCTAAGGGAATCCCTAAGGGGAGTTGTCAGCAGCATTTTTATACCCTCTTAATCTGATGCAGACAGTGATACATGTGCAAGCCAAGGACAGGTAGCTTACCTTGGGCTTGAGTACAAACAAGATTAGAATAGAATAGAATAGAATAGAATCATTAAGGTTGGAAGTGACCTCAAGGATCATCTAGTCCAACCATCCCCCCACCACCTATTACCCACTAGACCACGTCCCTAAGTACCATATCTAACCTTTCCTTAAACACCCTCAGGGATGGTGACTCCACCACCTCCCTGGGCAACCCCTTCCAATGCCCGATCACCCTTTCAGAGAAGAATTTTCTCCTCATCTCCAACCTGAACCTTCCCTGGCGCAACTTGCAGCCATTTCCCCTTGTCCTGTCACTAGTTATCTGCGAGAAGAGGCCAACCCCCAGCTCACCACAACTCCCTTTCAGGTAGTTGTAGAGGGCAATAAGGTCTGCCCTGAGCCTCCTCTTCTCCAGACTAAACAAGCCCAGTTCCTTCAGCCGCTCCTCATAAGACCTGTGCTCCAGCCCCTTCACCAGTTTCGTTGCCCTTCTCTGGACACGCTCCAGGGCTTCGATATCTTTCTTGTGGTGAGGGGCCCAAAACTGGACACAGTACTCGAGGTGCGGCCTCACCAGGGCTGAGTACAGGGGGACAATCCCCTCCCTGCTCCTGCTGGCCACACTATTNATTAGGACCCTTCTTCTTTCAGATTCCCCTTCAGAGTGCCAGCATGAGCAATACATTGACTGGAAACCGAGGCCACTTGTGTGAACGAAATGTCTCCAGCAGTGCTACTGAAAAAGCACCTGGAAGAAGCAGAGGATGAAATTTGTGGTGTTAATCCTCTGTTTGAGGAGTTCTGGGAAGCCCTGTCTCTCCGGTAGCTGATGGGACTGTTGCACATTTTCCATATGGATGCATACAGCCTGCCCTTGCAATTATGCACTTTCATCTGGAAATTTTGGAAACATGGGCTTTTTATGCCTGCAGTGTGACATGGTTTTAAGGGAGGAAGGTGTGTATCGCTCATGTTCTGTTCTATCCTGGCTCATTTTCAGATCAACAAACATTTCTGGCCAGCAGTTCACTTTAAGGATATCAGCAGAGAACTCATCCAGATTATTGCTGTAACAGGTTTTCTCACTGAAAGGGCCACATCTATTCCAGAAGCCAGCCAATTCCACCATCTTATCGGTGAAATATATATTTTCTCATTTTAGGGTTTCCAATGTTGAGAGCGTGTGTAAAGCTCTCTCTTCCTCTGCCTACCTTCCCAACACATGGGTCAACCAGGAGGTCCAGCTCCCACTAAAGGAATCCTCTGCAGACCCATGGTCATCTAGATCCTGACTCAAAGCTCTGTGAAACCTGGTAAGTCCCCTGCCCACAACTGAGTGCAAGTATTACATATTGCCAGGTTATTGAAGCAATTGTTTTGGGCCAATCCCTGCCAGTTTTTTCATATGGATGCCTCCAACTCAGCGGAGATTGAAGTGCGTTTATAGGGTAGGACAGAAGAGGGTTGAAAATTTTGAATAAGACTCTACGACTATGTGTACCAACCGGCCATCCCCAATGGGAGAAAAGAAGGTGGCAATAAGAGGCACAGGAATCTCATGGGGATCCTACTTGCTTCTCCCACCCCGCAGTACAAACTCCTCATCCACAGAGACCTCCTCTACAAGTTCTTGAATTTGGCCATAAATAGTCATTATATGACCATACATATAATAAATGTGGACTTCAGAACTGTGTTTCATTATCTATTTTGCCTGTGTGCTGTAGCACTGGTGTTTCAGGACAGATGTATTATTTTTTTGCCAAAAATAGGCATCTTTTAATTAAATCCTGCAGTAAATAATGATATTTGTACTTCAGAGCTGTCAAATATTTCATTAAAAAATCAACCTAAAACAAATAGTTATATTAAAAATGTTGTGGGTTTTTTTTCCTAGCTCCAGTTTGCATCTACAGCCATACCGAAAGACAGGAATATTTCTCTCTGACACATATTTGGCTGAGAGGGTAATATTTTGCTCTAAGTGTTTCCCACTAAACATTGTGACAAAGTTATGTTGATGTTGCACAGCAATTTGACGTTTAAACCGAAATTTTAAAACTGCTCGTACATGCATATCTTTATGATTCACTAGATCGTGCCACGCAAGCCCCTGTATCTCAGTTAGTATTCTGTTGAATCCACAGCTACCTTAAATTTGTAGACATTGCTATCCCTGTACCAGAATCACCCATTAAATTGAGGTGATTTGAGAACTATTTCTGGGCTTTACAGAGATTAACCAGACTTTACTTCCTTCTATTGAAAACGCTTCTGCGACACGCCGTGCATTGGCAACAGAATACCAGACTGACAGGCGCAAGAAATTGCCACGTCCCCTCAGATGTTGGTCGGATTTTTACAAGTAGATGAGCCCCCAGAAAGCTGCTGGGTACTGCTGTACCGGAGCCGTTACTGCGAGTACCGGGATAGGGCGTACAAGCCATCTGTGGATACTCAGCTGCGGGAGCTCCAAGGGAATGGAGCCGCTCCAGCGTGTCCTAAGGGACAGGGTGTGCAGTTGCCACCCTGCAGACCCAACTGTGCAGGGTAGGGGCTGAGGAGGGAAGAACTGAGCCGCTGCTTCAGTTCTTCTCCATCCCCCTTCCCCCATTCAAGCTCATGGCAGTTGAAGGAATGAGAATGAGTTCAGTAGAATCAGAACCTGACCTCTGAAGCTAAGCTCATCTTACACCGTCAGACATTCTGTATTTAAGAGCACAGTCATGCAGTGACTGGAAGAAAGGTTTGCTGTGCTGGATGGGGCACGCGTGGCTGAATTATCTGTGAAGACAGCCTGCCTCACTGAACCCAGCCTTGTCGGAGGTGCAGTGAATGAGCCGTCATACCACCGGTGCACATCGCTCCTCTATGCTTGGTGCACACTTTGTACCTCTCACTATGGACATTCAGGCAGAAGAAAACAGTAAAGTGTTACAATAACATCTTTTAAAAACTGTCTTTAAATTATTCTAAAAATGCCTGCACTGAACATAAACAGCATCTGTTTTCTCAAAGAGCTTCTGTGACTCTGAGCTGAGGCTCTGGCCCAAATTAGTATGACCCTTGCCTGTAATACTCCCTAGTTGATTACTTCCTCTTACGCGTGGGCTTGCAATTTTTGACTTCTTGCATTCACAGACAAGGGCCCCAAAGCCTGTTGAGATCATACCTGCCTCAGTAGTCCCTCTCTTCCCTGTTACCCCTGGCCTCCAGCATCAGCACCAATACCTGATCTGAGCACCCAGGAATGAAGAGGGAAGGAAAAATCAAGGAAGAGTCCTTGTGCTTCACCTGGGGTTTATGCAATCTTAAGAAGAGACTGCTAAAGAGCAATCTTCTTGCTGTCTTCACCTACCCAACAGAAGTGTACAGAGAAGGCAGAGCCAGAGTCTTCCCAAAGACCGGATTAGAGGCAGGGGCACAAGTTGCAACACAGGAAATGCCAATTAGAAACTAGGAGGAAAAAAATTCACTCTGAGGGCAGCCAGGCACTGGATCAGTTTGAGGTTATAGCATCTGCATCAACAGAGATACTTGAAATTTGACTGGAAAAGATCCCGAGCAATCTGGTTTCAGTGGACCTGCTTCAAGCCAGTGCTTGCATCAGATGACCTCCAGAAGCCCCTTCCTCACTCTGCCATTCTGCAGTTCCAGGATTAGCAGTGATTTTGCTGCAGCAAACAGAAGTTCCTTAATACCTTTCTCTTACTTCAATTCAGAATCAAACCGAACCACCCTCTTGCACTCTGACCTCCAAGAGCACTGAGGTAAGGGGCGATGTCACATGTGCTGGGGAGTTTTAATGATTTAGACAAGTCTCAGAAATTAGTTCTCACCTGGGTTAAATATCTGGTGAGGATGCGCCTCAGCAACCACCTTGAGCTCATACTATCATGGTTTGCACACATTTGTTCTATAGCTAGCTAGCTATCAAAAGACTTATGTGGTAATTTCATGCTTTATGGCAAGTGGCTGATAGTAAATGAAGCAATCAAACCCTGCCAAATATTCTGCTAGGCAGTAACAGGCAAGAGTTACCAGGGTCTTGTGTGTCATTATCTCCCCCACTGATCCTTTGGGGCTTCTTTCTGACATTTCTGTCTCCACAGCACAAACACTGTGCTCTTCCCACTATTCACTCCGTTAAGATTCCACGGCACTGTCACAGCACTTGATGATAACGAAATTAGAAAAGCAACCTTGTTCCCGTGAATGTCGCGGTGCTACTACAGCCTCCTACTGCTGAGCAAGCTGACCTTACTTCCTGTTCTTGGGATCTTCAAGTCAGCAAAGCGTGCAGAGACAAGTCATTGTTTCCTTTCAGCGACGTACCGCTGGAACAAAAGACCAAGCATTTCTTCGTCATAGGAAATGCACCTCTCCGTGATGAAATTAATAGCAATTTACTCAACAGATTACATGGCTTAATGGGAAACCTCAAAACAAATGTAAATCTTCCTGGTAGGGAAACAAAAATCTAGAAATCAGATTGCCTTTGGCTACTTCAAATCAGTCAGCATCAATTGAAAAACATACACAAATATCACTTCAGTAAATTCATCCTTCTCCACTACAATCTGTCAATCACAAGAAAAATGAATATCACTGGACGACTAAATTTTGAATGCTGAGTACATTTTGTACTAATTGTAGTATTTTATTATGTCATCAAGAGAAGGAAAACTGTCAGTGTTCTCAATAACTGTGTACACAATAAATGCCTGAGAGATTGTTGCCATGAGTATTATCTGTCAAGCAAATATCAGTGCTTCAATTATTGTTTTCTTTCAGCAAATATAGAATCAACCCACAAAGAGTGACGGTGGAAGAGCTCTGGCACCCTTATAGCTCTGTAACTCTGCCAGGGAATGATTTAGCCAAATACCCAGATGGTGCGAACCAACACAGCTCCATTCACTTCTTTAGAAATAACCCACTTTAGGCCATCTGAAGACCTGGCCCATGGAAATCACCACTAGGTCTTCCAGCCACACATCAGTGCAGGGGTGTCTGCTGGAGTCTTCACGTTCCAGCCTCTCTCAGGCTTAGCCCAGGTCTTCCTCCATCTGATGCTTCCCAGGCCATGCCAGCACTGAGAGGGAATGCCAGCATGAATGTTGAAAAAAAAAATATTTAGTTTCTAGCCTAACTTCTTGAAAAGAAAAGCTTAGTATCAGAAATATTTAAAAAAAAAAATAAAAACAACCACCAAAAAAAAACCCCACCCATACCCTACCCAGAAACCCAAAGGTGAAATGATCCAGCTGTTTGGGAGGTTTTTTAACTAAAAATATTGTCTCCTAATTTCTAAACCACATCTCCTGATTTTTTGCATGTGACATAGTCATACTACGTGTGACATAGTCTTGCTACTATGTTTTGATTGGTTAAGGTTTAAAGACAAAAAATTAGTGCATCTTTGCCATTTTCTGCAAGAAGCCAACACTTTGAACCACTTCATTGTTCAGGACAATTTTCCTGACACTCTGCCCCAGTTTTGTTCTTCAGGATTTCTCTTGTCTGAGCAGCTGGGAGCAGCATTTCAGCTTTCAGGCACTTGATATTACCTATTGTTTGCGGTTGTGGTTCAAAAGTTGATTGCTGTCCAATTATTGGAACAAATGGACCAAGAAGGAACTGCATTCAAGAAAAAACACAGCACCCTGAGTTCTGCAGATGTAAAATACACCATCCACACACAGACGTGTAACTTAACCCCCACTTGTGAAGACTGCAGTAGCTGGTAACGCTGATGTGACTTTAAACCGTATCCGCTTTCAGAAAGGTTTTAGCTTTCTTTGATGTGCAATATCTCCTTTCTCAGTCTTCAATTTGGATCAAGTTGTGTTTATGAAAAGAGAGGTGGCTCCTAGAATCAGGATCCAGTTTTTGTGGTAAATTCCTCTCTCTTTTGTGTACACAGACTACTGTAGGATGAGCCGGCCTGACTCCTCCTGAAATATGTAGGAGTATATGTAAAGCACTAAGAGGACTTTATGAACCCCTGGCAAATCTGTTGCCCACACATTGGATAAATTTGCAAGATGGCTTTGAAATAGTCTGTCTGTGTAATTATCTGTTTGTTAAAGAACCATTGTTGTCTATTTCAGTGGCTTTCTGCCATGTAATAATTAATGAATTTTTGTGCTGATTAATTTTTCCTGTATTCATTAAAATGATACAATCAAGTCATTTGGACCAAATACTTAATAAAGGTTTTTGATAGGGAATATAGTCTTTAATTTTCTTGCTACTGAATAATTACCGAGAAAAATCACATAAGAGCTTGTTTACATGACAAATTAGAACAGCTATTTCACTTTTTATTCATGTCCTTCCTTAATCCTAAATAACTCTCAAAAAGGGAGTGGGTAGAACAATGAAGTTATGCCTGTGTGACTTTGTTTATAGACAGGACCTAAAGTAGGTGCCTCCCTTTGTTTAGCTTGATTTTAATGAATTGCTATTACAAGGAGGGGGTTTTCTAGGCATGTGGTCCCACCTCTGAGCAGGCCCATCCCATCAACATTCTGCCAGCCCTATTCTAACACGCTATGTACGTGCACATCTGTGTGCGGGCACGCACAGCACCTCCTATCGCCTCCGACGCCTAACGTTCACCTTACGTAGCTGACCGCTACTAGACACGGGGCTCCATGCTGTGACAACTAATGAATTTTTTTCCTGGTCGAGTAGTTGTGGGCTCTGCTTCTACAGCGGCAGGTTTCACACTACACTTCACACCATTCACAGCTTGATGAAAGACTCTGTCTCTGTATTTCAAGGTATTTCAAGGATTCTTTGGAATACCTTTGCACATTCTTCCTCCATTTAATATATTCAAATTTCTGTCCTGAATGATTCAAGAGCAAACTCTCAATTCAATTGTATCCTTTCAGTTGTTTCCTACGGTATTTCCAGCCCTGCCTGAGGTCAAGTTCCAATAATGGGCCAACAAGGAGCCTTATGAAATTCAACAAGGACAAATGCAATGCTGTGCCCCTGGGAGGAAGAAACCCTTGCAATGAGGCAGGCTGAGGAGCAGCTCTGTGGAGGAGGTGCTGGGAGTGCTGGTGGGCAGCGAGCTGAGCACGGGCCAGCAGTCAGCCCTGGCAGCGATGAAGGCCAAGAGCGCCCTGGGCTGTGTCAGCAGGAGCACAGTCGGCATATCAAGGAAAGTGATTATTCCCTTTACTCAGCAGCTGTCAGACCACATCGAGAGCACTGCATCCATTTTGGGGCTCCCCAGTAGTGGAAAGGCACTGATAAACCGGAGCGAGTCCAGGGGAGGGCCACCGCAATGGTCGGGCTGGAGCACGTGCCCTGTGAGGACAGGCAGAGGGACCAGGCCTTGTTCACCTAGAGTGGGAATGGCTTCGGGGGGACCGCACAGAAGCCCCCAGCACCTACAAGGAGCTTGTCAAGGAGATGGAGCCAGGCACTTCCCAGCCATGTGTGTCTGGATGCTGAGAGGCAACAAACATAGAGTGAAACTGTGGAGGGTCAGACCAGACAGAAGAAACATCTCCCCACAAGGAAAATCAAGCAGTGGAGCAAACTGCCCTGAGAGGCTGTGCAGTCTCTGTCCCTGGGGGTTTTGAAGTCCACATTGTGGGTGCGGCCCGGAGCAATCTGTTCTGAACTTGCAGCTGGATCTGTGGTGACATGGGGTTGGGCTAGAGGCCTCCTGAGGCCCCTTCCAATCTGAATTACCCCATAATCCCATATATGTCAGAGAATTAAGCGGTGCTATATATTCCCTTTGTGATCAGGGCAATATGAAATGTCACTGATGTCTTTCTACACCTCAAGACATGTATTGTTGTTTCAAATCTTGCAGGCATGTCATAAAGCTTACCTAAGCAAATCTTGGAAATAAGCTGAAAAAATTCTTCCTTTTTTGTGATTCTGAAAATTATGAAACATGAACTCAAGATGAAATAATGCTTAGCTAAAAGCAGAATAATTTACAGCAGCATTCAATCAGATAGTTTAGGAGGAAATAAAGCCCTAGTATTAGGTTATGCTAAATATTAAGAGCCAAACCAAGTCTGGGTGTAACTCTTTAGGGTTTTGATTAAATTACTTGAGATCTGAATGGAATACGAAAATACCTTTGAGTTTTCCTACCACATACCTAATGCACTGCGGGCCTGGAAAAGGAATTAGAAATTGAAGGACATAGGGAGAATTGTACCAGAGCAAGAGTTTGGCTGTGGAGGAACCCCACAGCATTTCATAGATGTTTTCACTTAGTGACGTGTCTAGGATTAAATATCTCCTCCAAACATACAGAACACAGATGACATTGAATTAAGTATAAATGTCTTATCTGGCTGCCTTGGGTATTTAGACTGTAAATTTCAACTACAGAACTTATGACAAAGGAGTCGGTGCTTGTTGATTAGATTTCTGAAGAATTATCACCAGACAAAAAGTTAATTAATAGTTATCGGTATTATTACCATTTTGCAATACTACTAATAATTGTTATCAGCTGATCTTTAGCTACCTCTTACCAGAATCTAGCAAGAACCCTGAATCTCAACATCACCAGCTATTGAGAAGGTATGGAATCAGAGCTATGTAATTGTAGTATAAAATAATCTCATTACTCTCTCAGCAAAATAATCATTCAGTATAAGTAAGCTATTGGAAGCAAAGATCCTTTCCTGTTAGCTAATATTAGCATTCCCATTACTTAGCAAAAATATATTAAAAAAAAATATAACAGCACCTTAGTCTGAAGTGAAAAAAAACCAATATGTAACAAAACTAAATCTTCTCAGGTTCTGAACATGTCAAAAATAGTTAACTGCTCAGCAGTCCCAGCCCTAACTGCTAATGGGATAAATCTAAACCCTCTTTGTCAATTAATTAACTTATCCCTGCTTCTCAAATTAAGAAATCAAATAAAGATAAACATGTAATTTTCTTTCCTTCCATGCTTCAATTCCCAGAAGTGCTGCAAGTACATTTTCTACGAACAGCATCTAACGATGCAAATGATGCAAGAGGTACAGTAGATAAATACAGCCAGAGAGAAATCTTTGAAATACTGTTCTCCATTTGTTTAAGAGAAGAAAAAGGAGGTGTTGAAGTGAAGAGGTGTACAAGAGTGGGTGAATAAGACTCTGTCCTCAACAACTGTGACCACAAAATTCCCACTGAAGTTATTTCTGCACAGAGAAGGAGCCAAGTACAGAGGGCACCTTCCAGCACCTCTTTAACAAAATGTCAAACAGTGCTTCTCCTGCCATTCGCTTCTAACATAAAGATAAAAGGCCACTTGTTACCTTTCTCCAAATCCTCATCATCTTAGGACCTCCTCACCCAGGAGGGACTTGAGTCCACCTCTGCTGCAAGAGTCCAAACCAGCAGCTTTACAGGAAGATTGACAGATAACTAGTGAAACTGGGCCACTCTCACCCAAAAGGGAGAATAACTGTTGCTATCAATGGATGTTCTGCTCTCTCAGAGACACTGGGAAGAACAGCAGGGCACAGCAGTCGCAGGGGTCTTCGTGATGGCACAGCCCCACCAGGGCTGTAGCCCTGTGCGACGGACCTTCAGCACGGAGACAAAGCCATTAGTTTGACTCCTGCTCCCAGGACACCTTTTTTAAAAAAAAAAAAACAAACAAACACAAATGTCTCTTATTTATTCCAAATTTCAAGGAAAGAAAAAGCTGTCAGTCCCATTTTCTTATCAAATGGGTGTCAAGGACTAACCAAGAGTGACAAATTTAGGCTGAGAATGGTGATGCCTTTCTATCATTTTGAGTTCAACTCCAGACTGGTGTTGAAAAAGCAGCTTTGCACTGGTTCCTCTTGAGTAACTCTGAACTGGTTCCTGGGAGTACCTCTGCTTGGTTTTCCACTTCAGTGAGGGGGCTTTTTGGTCACCACTCTGGGGCACAGTGCATGGGAGAGTTAAGCACTTCACTTCAGGAGCTGGGAACCAGATACCCAAAAAGTTGCAGCGTGGCATCTGACTCTGTACCAGTCATGTCGGTTACTGACAAGTAATTTGTATCCTCCCAGTTAATTCTATACCTGAAATTCAAGAATCCTAATTTGGCACAGAGGAATTCAAATGCTGTGACTTTTTTTTTCCAGAGCCAGAAAGGAAGATTATGGAAAGGAAAAGGACTTATGAGGAAAAAGTATTTGCTTATGAATGGATAATCAAACAGAATGGGGTTTAATGCGAAAATCCATCTGAAGAAAATAAATTCTTAATCTACCTAATTTTTACAAGATGTTCACAGGTGTGGTAGATTTTTTTCTCTTCAGGGAGTCCATTTGCTATTTCTTCTGTTCACCAGAAGACTCCATCAACCAGTGGTTGTTCTTGAGATATCTCCCTATCTCAGGGAGATCCCCTGTTGCCTTTTAAGCCATCTTCGTGCTGAACATGCAGAGAACAAATCTGAAGCTGAAACTCCTCTATTTTTCAGTGTAAGATAAAAATATAACTAATTCGCATCAGCAGTCACTATATGGAACAGAAATTATTTCAGATTCCTTTAGGAATTCTCTAAGCCTAAGCCTATCAGCCCAGCGAGGTATTTGGACATCCTAGCTTAATGGATATGAGCCACCCTAGGATTTCATGTGCTTTAGGTAACTTGAGTTCACTTACTGAATCAGGTTGGCATAAAACACTAATCCTTCTCTTGCCTGCCTCCAACATGTATTACTGTAGACGGTAGGTACCCTGTTTCATAACCAGGCACAGAATTGCAACAGTAGTTGTGGTTTTCAAGGAAATAGCATTAAAAGTGATGCTCAGGAACAGTTTTACCCTTTCCTGCATTATATGATTAATGTAACTTTAAAATAATATATAATAATACAATGTAAAATTGTACATGCCCTATGTGTTTCTAGAACAGATCATATTCTCTAGCTATTCAGGTATGAGTCACATCAAAAGACCTGTTATCCCGTGTGAACTGGCTCCCTCAAGTTATCCATGGAGGTAGCTTCAATTTATGGCTGAAGCAACTCCTAAGACGCCACTGTTTTGGTAGATCCCTTAGACCACTGCCTTGCTACCTTTTTTCTTTGGTTTTTTGTTTTGTTTTGTTTTTGTCTGGGGTTTCTATTGTAGCAATTAGGCACCAAGCCCTCACTGTCCGGATCCCCACAGAAGGACGCTGTGGTGATGGGCCAGGCTGGGTGTGCCAGTAGCTCGGCCGTGGTTTCCGCAGGCACAGCACGCCTGGGGAACTAGGCTGACATCTCAAAGGTGAATGATGCTGCCACTGGGAGACTGCTGCCTCCTTACCTGGGCTGGGTGTCAGACAGGCTCTTCTGGGTGCTCGGGTTGGGACAGGCCAGCTGAGCAAAGCTGCAGTCAAGCAGAAATATGGCGGGTTTTTTGCAGGGGAGGGTAGCCCTCGCTTATCATGATATTTAGACACCTGTCTCTACACATCATTTTTTGTCCAGCCTGTGCCTGCATAAAGGTGTGATCTGTAGGATATTCTTGAGGTCATTAATGATGTAAATTTAATTCCAAACACACCACTACATGCTTTATTATCTCACAACAGTAATTGCATTTGGCCCTTTGATTCATCTGTGGAGAATGCATTATGAAGCAAAGCATAAATATCATAAAATGGTTAGTTCATGGGGCTTCTAATTTCAGGAACATCACAAAATGCTAATTCGTAGTCTTCATACTAGCACAAAAAATACATTTCAGTGGATGTCGTCAGGGTAAATCCCTGCTCTTGTCCTTCACTTGGAAAATGCCGCAGCTTAAAGAAACTTGAAAGCTCTAATAAAACTTACAGCAAACCAAGTTGCTCAAGTGTTCGTCTACACTTCAGTGTATTCTGAGTTAAAAAAAAAGTAAAGAACCTTCAAAATATTCTAGGATGGGAACTAAAGTAATGAAAGAACAGGTTGCATTTTCTTCTCTTTTACCTGCCATATATTATGGGGTGCAGTTGTTTTCCCATTGGTGTAGTTCATCTTAAACAGTGGCAAAGCTGCACTGAACCACAGGAAAATCAACA
>VWZZ01006066.1:213018-290912 GCA_013399095.1 Psophia crepitans | reverse complement strand
GCTCTTCTCCGTGTCTCTTCCAACCTTAATGACTCTATTCTATTCTATTCTATTAAGCGCTAGGACAAGGGGCAATGGGTCCAAGTTGGAGCATAGGAGGTTCTGGGTTAATATAAGGAAAAACTTTTTCACTGTGAGGGTGACAGAGCACTGGCACAGGCTGCCCAGAGAGGTTGTGGAGTCTCCTATGGAGACATTGAAAACCCGACCAGACACGTTCCTGAGTGATGTGCTCTAGGTGGTCCTGCCTTGGCAGGGGGGTTGGACTGGATGATCTTTCGAGGTCCCTTCCAACCTCTACAATTCTGTAATGATTAGATTTTCTTGTGCCCACATACACCTACTTACCAGCCCCTGCGGAGTACTGTGTTGTTAGAAGTCTGGAAGATACGCAAACTAACATTCACCATGTATGATATTTTTATACTATGTTTATCACAGCATCGGCATAATAACTGAAATAATACTGAGAAAAATGAGGAAGAATCATAGTACACCTGCTCCATCTCTGTGCATTAAAATATTAGAGCAATATCCCTGAAAAGGCAAACTGCCACTGACAAGCACCTCACCGTGCATTGGAGGTAGCAACCTCCAGTGCCTATGAATGGTCCGTTCTACTGCGACAACTGAATCAAGCCCAAGATCCTCTTTCTTGGCATATTGAATTGCTTTGTCAGCCCTGCTGCGCTCTTTCCCCACAGCCCCACATCATGTCTTCACATAGCCAGAAGGAAGCACCTTCACCATATAATGGAACACCAAGGCTGTCTGGCAGGTGTATGCTGTGCTCTATGGCCAGGAGTCCTTGGTGTCCTCTCATCTGGCTGGAAACACAACACAATATAAGGAGGGTACCTGGGAGAGGTTCGCGGACCTTCCTGTCACATGGGGAGATGACCCCAAACTGCCCACACAATGGAGAGACACCCTGGCCTGTGATGACAAGTGGCTGGAGTATCCCCAAAAAAACCTTATCTGACCTACTCCAGTTGAAAGATTCCAGTCAGTGATGCATATCCTGATGTATTTTTCATTCTGTTGCCAGCTGCTTCCAAGCCAGTACTTACCACATACTTAATGTGTGTTCATCAGCTTTATCCTGCACTCAAAAGCACATTCTTACCTTAAAATCCTTGTTTAGCCATATGGGAATCACTCACATGCTCAGTTCCAGGTTATTCATAGAATGGTATCACCAAGTCCTACAGAAAGAGATGTCCAAGTCACCCCTTCCAGCCTTCCTTCTTCACCCATCTCCACATATTTGCACTTTTAGGTGGACGGGCGCCTCTTCTCTTTTCATCAACGGATGTAGCACTTAAACAGAATTCCACAGACCACACACTTCATGCCATTCCCTTAACAAGTGCAGACCACTTAATGGGAGAGTGTAAAGGATAAAGTAACTGAAGTGCATTTATTAAAGCAAAGGCACAGAAATTCCAGTTAATGATGGCTGGCATCACAAGAATTGCTCCTTTTCTGAAATACACGCTAAAAAGTGTCTTCAAAGGGATTATGTGACAGCTTCGTTTATGTATTTCTATAATTATAGCCCCCAGACTTATCTCTCAACCTTCCTTATTTCCATTCACAAAAAAAAAAAGAAAAGTTGCAGAGCTTTTCTACAGAGGAATAGAGTTTATATCTCAGACTTTATTTTGATAGAATAAGAATCAGGGCAAGCCTAGTAAACAGTGCAAAAGAGCCTTAGGTTTCGTCCATTGAAGGGGAGGATGTCCCCTTACTAAAAAGTAACAATTACACACCACAGGAATATATTGATTCTGGACACACTATGTACATTTGCCTTGTCAAATACAAGTAAATGCCTGCTTCTGCATGCACACGAAAATCTTAAAATGTTCACTTTCAGCAAAAGAAAATAATCTTGCTTCCAAAGCAGGTGGGCTGTTGTAGTCTAAAGTAATCTCTAAAGCAGAAAAAGCTTCAGTATTAAGTCTTTTGTTATTCAATGCATGTGCACAGTTTACAATATGTACTAAGTGCATAAATATTTATTATAGTTTTATAATTGTGCTTTTACTGTGTGGTTCACTGACATGGGGCTTAGAAGCTTTCTCTGTTTCTCAGCTTTGCATTTAATAAAATGTACACCAAAGTACAATCCTCAGATCGAATAGTGCCGAATGAACTGAGGTGTACAGACACTTATGTCTGCCTCTCCGTGCACTACATCATAACATTGCCAAAGTGTATTTACAAGACAGAAAGAGAGCATCTCCAAGGAGCTACTCTCTCACGTCTTCTAACAACATCGCAGATTTGTTTCAAGTTGAAACCTTCCTCGCTTGATACTTCTTCAAAAACTGTAAATATAAGCAAACAAGTTCAGTAATGACAAGTGTTGCCTTCCAAATTCCAATCATATCTGGTTTTAGTTACAGCAATTTCTACCAAAAAAAAACCAAAAAAACCCAAAAACCAAAACCCACGACAAACCATTGGAGCTATTTAGACACTTACCATTTTTAAGACTTAGAAATACAGACCTGGAGTAAAGCCAGTCACTTGAATTGTGGAGATGTCCATTCCAAGTATATCTTTTATAGTGATCATTGCTGACTTGTCGTCAAGATCTACTGGCCTTCTCCATTTCTTTACTGCTGAAAAATAATTTTATTTTTGAGTATTTATCCTGATCCTTTTATAAGCTTTCTGCTTTTGTTCGCGTATTATTTAACTTGTTCTCTCAAATAAATCTGGAGGAGCCTTAAACTCAAAATCACAATGCCAATTTCACCTCGTTTATCATCCTTTCAGCTGGAGTACATGCTTTCAGACCCAGTGAGTCAAATTCCCGAGTTTCTTGTGGCACATTGAACCGTGAGTTCTTAATGAATCTCTTCACCAGCAAGTGAAAAAAGGACTTTAATGCGATCCACTCTGATACGCGTTCAGAGAACAGTGACTGCGAGCGCTCACTCAGCTCAGAACTGGCCTGAAAAGGGAACCTGACGCACATTAAGCAGCTTCCAATCTTTACATCTGAGTCCGACAGTTCATGATTAATGACCAGTTGCAAAAAGGCCTCTGCTTTGCACCTGCAAAATGACAGCGAGTAGGGAGGTGTCCAGGGGTCTGGCTGCTGCTGCAGAAGCAGGAATGCCTGCCTTCACATACAAGTTATAAATCGCTAAACAGTTAAGTTTAATTCACTGAAATTACTCAGTGAATGAGAAAAAGGATGAGGAAATGGAAGCGGGCGCTGTGGTGGAGGATTGATGTAGATTGGGACTCCTGGAATGTGGAGTCCATGTGGATGTTTAAAAACGAGAGGCTTACATTTGCTGTAAGGCAAACCTGTGCATGGAAATTGCTGTTTGCCAAATACAGAGAATATATCTTCAGCCTCTGCCTTGATTTTCTTTTAAATTAATGGAATATATTAAGAAAAAAAAAAAAGAAAAAGAAGTAAAGTCTTAGGGGCAAAATACATACACTGCATCCAGAATGCTCTTAAAAATTAAAGACGTACCAGAAACAAAATCATAGCAAAGCAGAGCAACAAAACCTCTCAACTCATTTTGAAAAATTTATCAACCATGGTATCTTTCCATGCAAATATGTCTGCTCCTCCTGTGTTGGTGAAGGAGCCATCCTCTTTGACAAGCCAGCTATATTCTCGACAACAGTGTGTCAATGAACATAACTTCCTCAGCCTTCTTTAAACATTTTTATACACACACGTTTCCATTTAGGCACTGTGTAGACAGTGCAAGTGAATGATTCCTCTGCAGAGAGGTGCTGGGATACTGCTGGAAGCAGTACCTCCTTTTGCTCTGCAGCCCAAAATCCACTGATTTCACTGGAGGGACCTGGGCGTGAAGTAGCAACCAATCCCAAGCACATAACTGTTACTTATTCCATAAACAAAATCCATCTGGGATGTTGGCCGCAACCCAGAAAAATCTCCAAGAGCAAATGGAGATACTTTGAAGGGCAAATGGAGACACTGTGGGTATTGCAAGGCCTGTTAGCTGAGAAAGAAGGTGCGAGATGGGGTGTGAAGGTGGAGCCATGCAATGAGGCCACTGCAGGAGGAAGTTCATGGGTTTCATGGGCTCCCACACTTTTTCTTTTACCCTGTCTTTGCATGACATACAAACCGTGACCCCCTCTTCTGTGCACACAGGTGGAGAATAGCAAGTGGGCCAAATAACACGTCAAAATCAGAACACCATATAAAAAGCAGGTAAAAATTTTTCTCTTTCTTCAAAAATTTGTAAACCTAGACAATGACCATGACTCTCCAGGAGATTATTAAGTCAGACTACAGCCATTAGCTTTAATAGACTCCAACCAAGTTCAGGGCAAACAAAAAGCACAAGACTGAACCCAAAGACAGAAGCTAGGCAGCAGATGCGAAGAAAGGGAGCTCAGCTATGACGTTCCAAAGGGAGCACAACTCCTGCAGTGCCTTAGCTCTGGGTGGAGAGCGACACACAGCAGCTGGATCTCCTTGTCTCTGGTTATAGCTGATAATATTTATAACAGTTTGCTATGCTAATTTCCTGCAGGTCCACCTAGATTTTACCAGCTTATATATTTTCCCCAAAACCATTTTTTACTTTATCTATTTTACTAACATGATTTGCAGCAAGTGGCTTTGTTTTGATCTTGGGATTTCTTACAGTCTTAACTTCTCATGCTTTCTTAAACATAGATTCAGTTCTACGACTGAACAAACATACAAGGAGTGCAGCTTGTCTGCTGGTGATTGTATTGTCACAAAACTATTTTTAAAGAAAACAGGGAATCATTGAAATCATCTTTTCCCTTTGGAACCAGTTCTTCTTTCAGCTCTGCTCAACCCAGCAGAAATTCCATTTTTTGTTTTGTTTTTTTAAACATGAACAAAGTACATGCAAACAGCATGAGCTGCCCAGGCTAACTATGGTTTTCACCAACATGTGATTACAGAGGACATTTTCATGCCTTCTTTCTTTCCTCAGTATTCTTTAGCAGTCTTCTTCAAGACTAGCACCAACTTTACTTCAGTAATACTTACTATATTGGGAAGTAAATGTGAGTCCCACTCAGCGGTAGAAAATTGATGTGCAATACCATCTGACATGTTTATAGCAGCATTTAATTATTTAATCAATTTAATAACAGAATATTTAAACCAGCATTACAAAAAAAAATAAATCACTGGGCATAACCAATTCAGTCTATAAATCAGACATTTTGCTCTTCTGTTTTCATTCTTCAATTACATTCTGAGAACTAATCAGCAACACTTGATGGAAATATAGAATGTAGACAGACTATAACAGGTGGAGCAATCAGATCTTCACAAGAAAATTAATTTGTACAGCCGCTATTACTCTCTCATACACACACATTCAGATTTGCACACACAGCCAAGCAAACAGCCCTGAGTATTGCTAATTGTGATTACAGCCAAATGTCATAAAACACATTTCCTTATATTCAAGGGAATGGTGGCTGTGCTCATTCTTCTCTTTTTATTTACTTTGACATTATATTTGTAATCTTCATCTATGCTTTCGCTTGGTTTTCTTCTTGATTTGTGAACAAAGTAATTGTCTTCTCTCCCAGTATTCATACTGGGGTTATGTGAACTTCATTAAAATCACTCTGTTAATTTCTGCATTGAATAGAAAATATGTTGAAATGTCTAACGGTGGTTCTCATGAGACAGAATGAGACACTTCAGTGCAGAAAGTAATAATAAAATGTTTATTAAAATATTCCATCAAGAATAAATTTCTCCCATCATGTATCTTCCTTTCAACCGCTAAAATTCTTCCTTTCAGAAAAGGAAGTGATTTTAGCTCTGGGAAACTCTGTTAAGCATTAAGGCTCAGGGGAGACTTAATCGCGGCCTTCCAGTACCTAAAGGGGCCTACAGGAAAGCTGGAGAGGGGCTGTTTATCAGGGAGTGTAGAGACAGGACAAGGGGTAATGGGGATAAACTAAAAGAGGGGGGATTTAGATTAGATATTAGGAAGAAATTCTGCACTGTGAGGGTGGTGAGGCACTGGCACAGGTTGCCCAGATAAGCTGTGGCTGCCCCCTCCCTGGCAGTGTTCAAGGCCAGGTTGGATGGGGCTTTGGGCAACCTGGTCTAGTGTTGGCTGTCCCTGCCCATGGCAGGGGGGCTGGAACTAGATGATCCCTGTGGTCTCTTCCAACCCTATCCATTCTATGATTCTATGATTCTATGATTATGGTTCCCTCTTTGGGTGGGGTGTTGTCTTTCTGAAGCCCCCAGGCTCTTCTTTGCACTCACACCAGGTACACTACTTGGCTTCTCCAGCAGGAGCTGGAGCTGGTGACTCTCACCCATGGACTGGACCTTCTCCAGCAAACACGAAAGCCTGGCAGACCCTGGCGTGTAAACAGAGCTTGGGAGGGTTCAGACAGCTCAGAAGAAAGTCTCTCCTAAGGCAAACAGTAACTGAATCTCCTTTTCAGAGAGCTGTTAAAATCATCATACGAAAGACAGTACCACATACAAGGTATTCTGTGCTGCGTTTGCTGCTCCCGGGGACCTAGACTTCCTAATGAGCTCAGGTGGGAGTTGAAGGATTGTATGGATTACTTAAATTTTAGGGACGACTTCAGAAGCAGCGTTTAGTTAAAGGACCTTGAGCTCCTTCTGCACGCTGGCTCCTCAGAAGTTCAACAAGAGGAGCTGCCAAACAGCTGCTCAGCATGGAATTAACGGGAAAGAGTAAATTTCTGTATCCTGAATAAAAGCTAGATTTCTCCTTTGCACAGCATCGCTATGCTGGAGCAGGGCTGCAGCAGAACTCTCAAAGAAGAGATACAAGGTATATGATTGCACCCCAGGCAAAAGGCCTGGAAGCTACTCGTGGTATCTAACACCTGCCGTCTCTTGTGCTCCCGGCGTCCCTTCTCAGCTCATCCACACTGCACATCTCCCACCCGTGCAGGGACACTCTGACAGGAGCCCTCGGTGGGACTTGCATACACTCAGAGGGACAAAATCCTCCACATCCTTCATTTAGATACTGTGTGGTCCCCTGCATCACCCAAACACATCTAGTCTTCAATTTATCATCACTGTACAAGAAATAAGGAAGCATTTACGTTACATTGTAATCAGCTGATTGGAGAATAAAACGCCACACCAGTCATCAGTTTTGTATTTGGTATTCCAGCATAGTTTGAATCGCAAGACATCGCAAGACATTCTGGGGCTCCCTTTGTTGGAGTTTATCTTTCATTCTTCCTACCTGCCATCAAGTAAAAGAAAATGGGGGAATACTCTAATACTGTGTGGGTAGAAAGAAAAAAGGAAAGAAACAGAAGGTGGGTGACCAGCACTCCTCTGATGTGACAGGAGGAGCAGGAAACCATTCGCAACAGAGCTGGGAGAAGAACAGCTCCTTGCCATAGGAATGTGTCTGTCCGAGTTCCCAGCAGAGTAGGGATGTGTCACCAGGAAAGCTGTGTAACGGGTGGGTGTGCTGTCCACTCAACTCTGAGAACTCTGCTAGCTGGTAGTGGTAACTCACATTCAGACATAAATTTGTTATCGCCATAGCTCAGCAAGATGCTCTGTCTTCCTCTCTCACGAGCCTCCCATTTTGGCTGACATGACTGACATTTCCGAAGCAGTCAGAGCTACAGACAGAGCCTGGCTGGTAGTCAGCTCCAGTTCCAAGAAATACCTGAACTGCTGAGCACCGTCTCCCAAAGGGCACTTCCAGCAGGGCCTTCTCAGCATTGAACATCACTCTCTCATCATTTGGTTCATTGTCCCCCAAAACATGAAGCGAAGCCCATATGTCCATTGTCAGGAGGGAAAAAATGACAGAATTCTCTGGCAATACCACCCAGATCACATCCATCCTCATGACTACTTTATATTAATACATGCAGGTTATTTGTTAAGAAGTAATCAGTTTTCATAAACACATCTATAACAAGCGTTGGAGCACCTATAGCAGAGAATGGAGGCTGCCTTTGGTCGTTTCATGAGTGTGCAAATGCAAAGGAATACCGTTGGAACCTGAATTTACAGCGGCTGCAATCAAGGCCTTTTGTTTTCACTTTCAACTAAGCTCAAAAGGGGATGCAGAACAGCCAAGCTAACTTACTAAAATAACTTTTGTACTTAATTAATAGCAAACAGAATGGCTGCGAGTGATAAATCATCCAGAGCCAGGAATGCAGAGTGAAGTCTGACATGGTGCCTTTGCTTCACACCATTAAGTTTTTGTCACAGCTTTGGGGGTTAGAGACGGAACATCAGTCTTAGCTTTAAAATAGGAAATGTGTCTCATCCTTCACATTGTTTCGGTTTAGCCTTTATATTTAATTGTAGATTACCCTTCTTATGCAGAGAGCTTATTACAGTTTTCATTTTCTCCCGTTCACATTTTCATATCAATTTTTTTTCCCACCAATCTGCAATTTAGAGCCTGCTCAATGACACTAATGTTAATGGCATATATTACACTTCTGTTCCACAACAACACGTGTTTTTTAAAAACATGAAGTGCCCATTTTGCAGATGCTCTGACAGTCTCATACTCTTATCCCTGCCTCCACTCTGCAGTCATACAGAACCTTGACTTTCCCAAAAGGGACGTCAAGACACCAAAAATATCTAAATTAATTCCATTCAAGATCTTCTCTCACAATCCCACTGATCAGACGGAGAGTGGTTATCCCCAGTCCTGTCAATGCAAAAAAACAGTGTCCAAAATGCTAAACAGACATGGAAGAGCAGATGTAGGCAAGAGAATTGATAAACTGGGGAACTGTCTGGTTTCAGGATGTCAGTGGAGATCACAGGGGGGATCGTGAAGGGGACAAGATCCAGGCAGCACGTGTGTCTTTGTAGCTTAACATTCGAGCTCAGCCAGGTAGGGAGGGCTGCCGTGTTTTCAAGAATAAGGAGATTCAGGTCTTCCCTACCCAACCTGAGTGGAGTGTTTTTCCTAAACAAGCCTGTGAAAACACACAGCTGGCAATCCCACTGTGCTTTATACACCAGAGTGAGGGCTTTTGTCAGGCATTCACAAAGCTTTCTGAGAATTTGTAGAAGTCATTTCAGCAAAGATCCTCATTTCATGGGATTTTTTTTAAACCTCCATATGAGGCCAATACAAAGGGTCTACCCCGGTGCTGCTACAGACAATAACAAGGACAAACGTTGATCTGTCGTGCTAGCAATAATGGGAGAACGGTTGCTGTTCTTACTGCTGAGCATCAAGATTGGGTCTGCTCACACTGAGAAAGTATTCAGAACCTGTTCCAAGGAAAATGGATGTTCACCTTTATTGCTCTTTTCCTGAAAAAGTAACTTCTTGCTTTCTCCAGCAGCAGTGGTCACAACTGTTGGTCAAGCTTTTTGTTCCTTCACAGAAACTTGAGTTTCCACATAGATATGTGTAAAAGGGAGTGGGAGGGAGATGTTGGGACTGTTGTGAGGAAGAATGTGCCAATATTTTCATAAAACTGTTTTTCATTACAAACTTAAACTCCTAAACATTGAAATACTTTGTATCCAAAACACTAAAATACAAAGTCCATTCTTCTGCCCATGCCTTCTGTATGTCTTTCTTCTTTGTCTTATCTTTTCAATATAGACTACATAGATCTCTCCCCTTCCCTCCTGATGCTCATCAGAATAAATGGGTCCACAAGAGACAGATTTATCCCTTGGCAGAGGAGACGAGATGCAGTTTGCCTGCTGCTGAATCTGGGAAACAGTTTGTCTTATGTCATTTATGCATGTCACTACTAAGATGGGGTACTTTGGCTAATAGTGCCTAATTACTCTCTCAGAAATACAATTATTTTTTTTCCCCTCCTGTGAGGAAAACTAGTGGATTACGTCAGTGGTTCAGACTGTGATGTATAACACTGTTGGGAAAGGGATGCAGAGTGCATGGACAGACCAAATGTTCTCTGAAGACTTGGTCCTCACCTCTTGTGAATGAAAACACAAGATCCCAGCTGCGCTAGCATTGACCAGGTCAAGCAGGAGAAACGCTATTTACTGGTTTACTGGTTCAGTTGTGTTGCCTGAAGTATGAACAGCTGCCTACGTACATTCACAGAGGGCTTGACTCTGAGTTTTCATAGCTACCTGCAGCTGTGGAGCACCAAGCTACCGATTTCACTATAACTTTGCACAAAACTGTCCCCTTTCATCCAGGCTGTTTCTCACTCCTTTTATTTTTTAATTAGTTTTGAGCTTGATGAAGCCTGTTAGAGGTAATAATTAAGGTGGTCTTATTTTAAGGTTACTCCAGATGCAGGTAACTGGCAGGATTTTAGTTCTTTTAGAATACGATTCAATTCCTCGTACTACTACAGCTGAAAAAATGTTTACTGTCCCACCTTTTTTCAACCCCCCATCTTTTTTCTTCTAAAACTAGCAAAGGCAAAGGCAGGAAAGTTATGTAGTCTGGTCCACCCACTACAGCAAGGTATAAACACTTGATTGTGTCCTACCGACACAGGGCTATTTTAGGCTTTAATCATGAGTTGTCCTTGCTCATTAGCCGTATACTACTGAAGTGCAGCAAAAGTAAGCGATTCATTGCTGACACATGGCATTTCATGAGCAGTCATTAATTAGCAAAGTAGCACTCAGATATAAATTGGCGAAGATCATCATTAAATGGAACTTTAATCAGGATGTCCCTTAACCCTCCCCTTCTCAGGCGCCTCCGTGGCGTTCAGTGGCTGAGCTCCCGTGGCAGCGCAGCGTTTCCCGCAGCAGCAGCAGAGCGCTCACCACCAGCCAGGGTCAAAAACCTGTCGAGGTGGGGAAAGCCCACCCAGGCAGGAAACAGAGTGTTTTCTTCTTGAAATCAAGAGGAAAGGAAATTTGTTCCTAGTGTGACACCCTGCAAAAGGCCTCTGCATCAGTGGAGCTTGCAGGCTGGGGTTTGCAGGAGAGGCTGCCGCACGAGCCACGTCTGCCTGAAGGCTGGCAAACGTTCTCGTTCCACAGCACTTGGCCCCTTTGCAATTCTGACACAAAGTGCGTTGAGTTCAACGGGCGAGAACAGGTAAAAGACTTCATGGTCTATCCCTCTAGGTTCTTTACAACGCATGTAACAGTCCATTAAAAAAAATAAAGTGAAAGTATAAAAGCGAGAGCATGAGAAGAGGGCTCTCCACGCCATGGCATGTAACCCTTTTTGCTAATACAAATGGACTTCAGTTTGATAAACTTCACTGCTGTGAGAATCAATGGAATTAATGATTTGTCGATTCTGCCACAAGGCTAGGACAAGTCTGCATTTTATTTTCGAGTCCCAAGAAATGGAAAATCAAACTTTTACAACAACAAAGCTTTGTGGTCTCCTCCCAGTTGGTAAATGAGGCATTTATCCACACGACAGATTACAAAACTGGAGAATGGCATTTACTTGAAAGCGCTACCCTTTAAGGGTACATTTTCAGAGCACTTTATAAGTTCATGCAGTGATTTCTGTGTATTGCTGTAGCGCAAATACCCTTCTTAGGAGCTGTGCTTACAAGAGATACGTGAAACTTGTGCTGGTTTCAGCACAGGCTGATTATGTATTCAGGATATATTTGCAGATACCTAAGGCTGCTGGCTATTAAACCGGAAGAGTATAAAAATCAAATTCTCTTTTGAAAGTTACTGTTATTTTTCTCAGCTGGAACATCAATTTAACATTTTAGAGGAACTGCTTTCTTTTTAAAGTGATGCCGTGAAGAGAAATTTCCACTGGTAGGTGACTGAGAGCAATTTATTCATCCTGTCGTAGCTATGCTAATTTCTATCACGGATAAGGGGTTATTAGAGAGTAGATCCAGGCGACCCCCTTCCTGGAACAATCCTACTGTCTCTACAGAAACGTACCTGAAATACTCTACTGACTTTACTCATAAAGATGTTTCAGACACAACTTATCACACAGAAAATCTCAGGGAGATTTCTGAGAGGAGTCGCGAGGAGCAGGCATCCCTTCAGAAAAAAAATTACAGATTCCACTAAAACAACAAGAAAACCACGAGAAAGCTCCTAATTTGAGTGGGGACTTCTGGTGATTCCTGCCCTGAGCCTACCTGTACATGCTACAGTATTATTCTAGACTCAGAGGGGAGAGCCAAAAGTATTTACAGCTCCCACAGCGTACTAAGTCTGTGGGGAAAGAAAACTTCTGTTTGTTATTTGAGAATTCACACTTGTAATGTTAGGGCCGTTAAATGTACGAGGAGGGCTATAAAGCAGGGAGACTTACAAAGGAGCTACGCAATAAGCAGTGGCTCAGGGTGACAGTAAAGGTAACCCCCAGGTGCATTTCGGGAAGAACGCCAGGTCCAGGAAAGGTCAGAGGTGGTGAGGTCCAGCTCCATTAGCTAGATCAATTCAGATCCACGGCAAAGTTTAGCATTCACCATGAGATGTGGCTCAGCCTGGGGGGCTCAGAGGATCGATATGCAAATTCAAAACCCTTTATCCCTAGGCAACCAGTTAAATTCTTGTTCCAAATATTGCCATCAGTTGACCCAAGCCCTTCATTTGCCTTCTGAGCTGGAATGAGGGTGATTTGAATTCAGCTTCACAGACAGCTGCAATGTCATGGCTGCAGACCCTGAATGGCAATTGTAAGACCGAGGCCAACCATTTAACAAACACAAAGACATTTCACCTTCTGTAATGGATAATGAAGAATAAAGTTTATACAGCCAGGCATGGATTCAAATTGGGCTTCCTTGCACTGTTACCTTTCTTTCCTGAACTGTGCTGCAGTACAATTTCTCTTTTATGGATCAAGAGAACAAAGAGGTCTCCATTGATAACTCTCCAGTATCCCCTACAAAACCCAACGCTAGATAGGAAACACTGGTAAGTAACTATGCAAGACTTTTATTTAAAACAAACTGCCTGAAGAGTGAAATTGGATTACTACACATGCCGCAATGATTCATCAAATGGTTGCTATTTACTGCTACGCAAGAAAAGAAATCTTCATTTTCTCGTGTATTGTCAACTTTTAAAACTAAATTGCATGCAAGAAAAAGACACTTCTTTTTTCTCCGGCATGATGATCAATCCTGTGAAAACCTGGAGTGTTATCATTGGAGTTCCACATTAAACGAAAAGTGTATTGTCCTTTGATACAGCCTGAGACACGTTTAAGATGTTAATAACAGAAGATATCATTAGTCTCACCACAAAATGGACCAGGAGTATGATCAGGTCACTAATTATTTAGGCAAATTCATAAACTATATAGAATTTAGTAGACATCAGAATAGGCCAGTTCTAAATTTGCACTAAAATTTAAAACAGCTAAGTTGAAACCTCTTTGTTTTCTGAGAAGGACACAGAGCAGCCTTTATAAATTAATAAGAAATACACTACCTACTGAGTAAAGGTTTGTGTACATACATTACAAAGTCTGTTAGTTTATGAATCCATCATTTAAAAATCATCCTTAGGATAGCTCTAAGAATACTTCTACAATTCAGACAAACAAATCAATTCCAGACCTTTTAGAGGTGACAATTGTCTTACTTGCTTCCAGTTTGTATGGGTTTCTAACCCATGCTGCTAAATTATATTTGTGTTTTGTTCTGTGTTTTATGTATTTCTGTGTCAGAAGAACCAGCAGACATTTTGTAAAATAAAGACCAGAGAAATTCATCATTTCAACCTGTAATTGAGGCTACGCATGTACCACAGTTTAAAATATATTCATATTTATACATATGTATATATATATACATATATAAATATGTAAGAGTGTTATGCTGAACATACTTAAGGATGACAAGTCAAATATCCTGCTTTAAGGTCACACAGATCTCTGTTGGAGACTCACATGCGATATCTAGTGGAGGGTGTCCCTACTGATGGCAAGCAGGTTGGAACTAGATGAGCTTTGAGGTCCCTTCCAACCCAAACCATTCTGTGATTCTACGATCGTCAAGTCCCACACCTGTTTGCTGCAGAATTGCTTCATCTGCTTTTGAAGCACAGGACACGGGTCTGTAAGTCTGCTCCAATGCTCTTATGATCCTATGAAAACCATGAATAGTTTCCATAAGCACAATGGATTCTATCTTGTCATGAACCAGCCTTCAAACACACGCACACGCTAAACCAGACACGTTCTATATTCTGCCCTGGTTGGTTGCTAGCCCTTTCCGGCAATGAAATGGCAGGATAGTCCTGTATTTAATTATCTACCAGAGAAGTTCAGTGCAGCTCCGGTTCCTGTTGCAAACATCACATGTGACCTTAGGGAACTCATTTACTCCGCCTGAGCTTCAGTTTTCTGCTTGTGAGACTGAACACAATATCCCACAGTGACACCTGGAGACTACAGTCACTTAAGTGCTGTGTATATTATGAATATAAACAAGAAACAGGGAATGGGTAGATTTCAATCATCCATTGCTCTAAAATCCATGATGTATTTTAATAAAACATACTAGAATGGTGAGTTTTAGGTAAAGTAGGATATGCAGAAATAGCTTGATTTTTTTTTTTCCTTCCATGGTAAAATTTATGATTTTAAGATAAAATGCATTGGTGTCTAATCAAATACCGTTAAGTTTCAAATCTGTGCATTGCAACATCATTTTTCTTTCTTGACTACACACAGTGACAGTATTGCTGCACTGAAGGTGAGCGTGCTGAGATGGCCATCGGTGTGATGCTATAACTGAGCTGCAGCAGCTCTTGGCTAATGTTTGGAAGTGCCTCTAGCAAGACCCCTGAATGTAGCCTCAGTTTAGGATTTCTTTGCCCTCCAGGGTTTGTGGTGTTGTCAAGAAATGTACTCGGGCAGCCTTAATTCTCAGGCGAAACTGTGTGAGCTGCTTGTCTGTCTGCAGCAGTTAGATCACGGATGGAGTTACAGGTGACCCAGCTCTCCGTCCGCAGTCCTAGGGAAGGCAGCAGGCCACAGAGGGACTGCTTCTCAGAAGATCAAATGAAACTAAAAGAACCACCGAATCATTAAGGTTGGAAGAGACCTCCAGGATCATCCAGTCCAACCGTCCCCCACCACCTATTACCCTCTAAACCATGTCCCTAAGTACCACATCCAACCTTTCTTTAAACACCCCCAGGGGCGGTGATTCCACCACCTCTCTGAGAAAAGCTGCCCATATCTAAACGTGGCACTTACCCAAGTACGTAAGCCACTGCAGCCACACTCCCGAAGTTAGCCGATAATAAACACAATCAGGCAGGTGGACAAATATCTATCTCTGTAAGAGCTACCCTTTGATTTCTAGACAAATGGCTTTAAAAGACAACTCCTGCACAAAATTTTGAAAGGTATCATGCTCGTCTTTGCTGAAAAACTGGGCCAAACTCCTTGTGCTCCTCGCCGATGCGTCTTCCCCAGTCCCGCGGAGGATGAAATGATGTATTAGCTCTGCACTCACCGTGTCTCGAACACGGTGAACTCTGCAGTTACTCAGCCCAAGCTCAAGTCAGAAGTCACAGCAGGCAGAGAAGACGACTGAAAATGTGAAACAGGATGAAATTACAACATGGGCAAAAAATTGTGCCAGGAGCCTCTGAAATGTCCCTCGTCCCTATGTCTGAGCTAAGGATGGTGAATTTCAAAGGAAAAAGCACAGCGACTATGAAATCAAATCAGAGTAAACCCCAAAGAAAGAAAGTATGAGACCAGCACTGATACATTATAGATTTATCTGTTTTATTTCTCTGATGGAAAGCTGTATTCCCTGAATGCATAAAGTATTTTTAACTCCCTTGCAGACAACTGATTTGGATTATACTGAGATCTCATGGGTATATGTATTGTTTCTCTTCTTTATTTTTGATGTTTATATCCTTATTTTCATCTGTGATATAGGAACTTATGTTCTAAGAAGCCAGATTTGCCACTAAGGGTCTATATATTTACTGGCCATATCCTAAGAAACTAGCATATATTCCCCCAGTCTCATATTTAAGAATGATTGAGTATGTGTTATTATTCATCGGTCCATTTTGGTTTTTTCTTGTTTGCCTATTTTTATGGCATTGTTTTGTTAAAAGAAAGAAAGGATTCCACACTCTTCCAGCAGTAAATCATCTGTTACCATTTACATATACATAGTATAGCTGCAAATGTGTCTTCCTTTCCCTTCTGGGTCTCAGATTTTATCTTCATATAACATCTGTACGTTCTGAATTCAAGATACAACATGACCTTTATTTTCTTAGTCTGCTGTGACCTCTGGGATAGAACCAATAGTCTCTTTTTTTCTTTTTTTTTTCATAAAAGCAAATTCAGATGTTAATTGAGCTGGAATCAGCAATTGGCCAACTCATCTGAGTGAAGTGAAAACACATAGCTATCAGCCAGGCTCATTTTTATGAGTTTACAAAGAAAAAAATGTGAAAAAAAATTACACGTCATCTACTACTAAAACCAGAACTGCACTCAAGCAAATGAGTACAATTAACAAATTGGATCCCAGGTTTAGGAAATGTCCAGATCCAGATCCACCAGACATGGCAGTCTATCTTGAAGCTCTCACCACTGGCCCACAAAAAAACCTGACAGATGCTCATCAAAATCGTTACACAAATTTTCTGGCTAATCCCTAACAATTTCAAAACAGATGCTAAAGTCCCTACTTTAACTCATTCTGAATTCAACAACTGAGGACATCATAAAACTGGATCAGGTGGGTATTTTAAAGTATAAATCATAAAATGGTATGTCAAAGTGCTGTTTTCCCAGTGATAAGAGAGTAGAAAAATGTAACAGCAGACAAATGGGCTGTGTGGGAAGAAGATACAACACACTGCAGCCAGCTTTCCATAGACGTTAAAAATGAAGGGCATCAAATTTAAAGGAAAGGCAGCAGAAAATACATCTTAGAGGGTTTAAGTGGCACAGTCAACAGACCATTTCATTAGTGGTTTTGAATTACCCACAGTTCTTTTTGCCAAAGTTTATGTCTCAAAGAAAAAATTCAAATAATTTACAAAATCATTACTAAAACATTTCAGGTCCTGAAAACTGCTTTTTGAGGGTATCCTTTTTTAAAAAAAAAAAATTATTAGACCATAAATATGTCAATACAATTTCATTAAAGGCATAATGAAAGACATTACCAGCAACGGTGGGAAATGGGTTCATCTGACAATCTGCAAAACAAGAACTGTCAGTATTCCTCCAGCTTTTCCAGATGCCACTTCAGGCTTTGGACTACCTCCCCTGGGAAAAAGCAGATAAAATGAATAAATGGCTTCCCCCCAGAGACGTGAGAAGTCTATGAACTGGCTCTGTGACTATGCGCTTTCTAGGAACAGGCGCTTGGCACAGCGGAAGGCGATGACCTCTTCTGAACTAAACTGGGTAGAATTCAGGCCAAAAGAGGGGCTCAGTTTCTGTCTCCCCCCACTGGTGTTGCCCATCGAGAGGGAAGCACAGCAGCACGTTTATGAAGGCATGGAAAGCTCCTGGGTAGGGTCCCCATGTCAGCAGAGGAAAAGGGGTTTGGTGAGGGACCGTGGACCCCAAAGGCAGGCGAGTGCCGACAGAGCAGCTCCTGGGCAGGAGAGGCAGAGCCCTCGGGGCTTGCCTGGTTTCTCTTACTCTCTCCCCGAGGACACGGTGCCAGCCACTAGCAGAGACAGAGTATTTGGCACTCTTCATTTCTTACCACACCGTGGCTCAGTAAGGCAGACTGTATTTTTTCTGCCTCTGAATCCAGAAGCCGTATGACACACCAAAAGCAGCGCAGAATTGCTAGACAACACATTTGAAATTATCTCTAGTTAATCTGTTGCATTTCAGGGGTCTTGTTTTAATCAAAATGCTCTTTAATTCTTGACAAAATATCTCATTTTCTAAATATACTCCTTCTCCCCACTTCAGCTACATCCCGAGGGGGAACCAGTCTAGGATATTAAACCATGTGGACTGAAGCTACAGTATGGATATGCTTTTTACTACCAACAGAAGGAAATGAGAGGAACACGTATTAATTCACAATTCCCTTAGGAGAAATAGCTCCAGCCCCAGTCTCCCCATATATACTATTACTTCAAGGGTTGTCTTCATTAAAGAATATTCCCACTGTAAACAAAGAAGTCAGTATTTCTTCAATATATAAAAAACACATTTTAGCTTTGGTTTAGTTGAATTCTTCTGCCTGCTTCTTAACCCAAAGAAAATCAAGCAAGAAATAGCAAACAAAGAAATCATCCTTCGCAGCTTTTTACGCTACATGTTTTAATCTTTCAATCCCCAAATTTTTGAAACCTGCCACATCATTAAACCCCACAAAAAGCCATGCAGGACAAAAATATTATATTGCTAGAGATACATAGCCTAAGCATAGTCTCATGAAGGAAAATGTTTTTATAGCATTTCCTGAAAAATCCACATAATTGGATAGTCTCTGCAGTGGAGCTGCCTCTTTCCCTGCTGGGACCAAACAAACCTCTTCCCATAAGGAATTACTTGGTGCCTGGCAGTGGGATTAGCAATAGTCTCTCTCTGTGTCATTATGAGTGAGATTGGACACGGCACTCATGTTGACACATCTTGGGTTTGAACTCCTGCAGACCGCAGGCAGGCAGGTTTTGTGTTTGAATTCATTCACAGAAAGCGCAGTTTGGGATGGTTTAGGGTTTTCTTTATGAAAGTTTTCTATTACCACTTACTATGAAATATATAGGAATTGCCTCAGTGCTAGTCAGATCGTTAAAGGATTGACTGTTCTTTCTCCATGACCTTAAAAGTGGACCTATTTTTGAGAGCTTTTCTGGTCACATGCAGGCTGGATATTAAATGAAATTGGAGAGCCTATCTGAAGTGCCAGCAAAGAGTGAACGTGAGCACTTAGATTGTGGGAAATCTTGAGAGGGGCTTCAGAATTGTTTGAACGTGCTGTCAAAACAAAAATGAGTCAAAAAATACCACCCTCCGCAGCCCGTGATGTGCCAGTCAATGCATCTCAGGCTTTTGCTTAATCTAACACAGCCCTCTGAGATCAGTCCTCCTGACTGCTGGCACACCTGCCCCAGGCTGGAGATGCTGGAAGCTGTGTGGTCCCTCAGCTGGAGCCAGTCTTCTGGTAGATCCCCCCAGAGTCCTGTGTGGTGGCAGGCGCCAGCAGCTGCTTGGGGAAATTGGCATCGCTGCCCATTCGTGCTGGAGGTGGCAGTAAAAGTGACAAGAACATCAGTCTCACTGAGCTGAAATGCCCTGTCCTGGGAGCTTGTCACTTGGCACAAATTTCAGAATCAGAAAAATGCTTCTACTCCAGATAACACTGAGATCAAACCCAAAGAGAGAGGGAAGGGGAGGTTATTTCATATTATGGAAGCTTCTCTTTTAGGCTAGCTCTTCTCGAGGGTGACAAATAACTCCACAGTACCTGTGGTTTGACAACATGCCTGGCCCCAAAACTGGCACATCGTGCTTCAGTTCCACCTTGCTTCCCTCCTCCAAGGAACCAAGAGTTTTCCAATATGTCTAAAATCAGTCTTGGCTCTTCCAAATTAGTTTGGGCACAATGCACTTCAATTAAAAAAGGCTTCCAATAGTGTATTTCAAAGACTTCTGATTGAACACTGCAATGAGTAAAAGTGGTTGGGAGGAGTGACCGAGATCTACTTGGGGAATTTCTCCTGCAAAGGAAATAAATAGAAGGTTCTTATATACTTCTGCGCTGCATAATCAGTTTGCACTGTTAGCATCCCCAGGCAGCGGTATGTGTGCACGGGGTGCTGCAGTTGGGATCGTTACTCCTCACCAGCAACAGCTACAGCAGCATCTTTTTGACACCAGTTTCCTGCAAGGGACCCAGAGGAAAGAACAACGGTAGATTACAAAATTGCTGTAAGCATAAAGTTACTGTCCTCTCCCCAGAGTCTGACCTCTGCAAGCAAAAGCTCCCTGCCCAGGCCCTGAAGGCACAGTTAAACTTCAAGTCTCTGTCCCACCGGTGGGAGTGCTCTCCTGGAAACAGGGACCTGGATCCTACCCCAACTCCAACGACCATCCACAGGTTTTGCATGAAACAATCACTCGGTAAAACATGGAAATAGCCGGCAGGCAGACCGATGAGGTGCTGCCAGCAGTGAATCTCCAGCAGTCCTTTCTCTTCTCCACACCTCCTTCCTGCCCTGTGGAGTAACAGGGATCTCCCTGCTGCTCCCTCCTTATTTCAGTACCAGTTTTGAGCCACCTTCTCCTCCCTGGGAAGAGTCTCTCCTGCTATCAGGAGCTCCTGCACCCTTGTGCCGAGCTCCTTCAGGAGCAGAAGGCGGCTCTTAAGACGAACATGTGCATCCTGAGTCCGTGGGAAAACTGCCCATATGCTGTAGCACAGCCCGAGATTTCAAGGCAGAAGCTCTTTCCGAATCAGAGCTGAAGCAACACTTTGGAAGCTTTTGGTGATGCAAGATTCCCCACTAACTGGAAAGCGCAGAACAAGCAGGAGCTGGGTCCAAGTCTTTCACCAGCATGCAGCAAAACAAAACCTCCACAAAAGTATTCCAAATCTATGATGTCATTTACCTACGTTTGAAAACTACTCCCACTTCATGGCATTTGAACCACATCTGTCTTTATAACAGAGACTTCCCCATCTTCCACATCAATACATTTAATTCTTTAGTGTTCTGGTGTCTGTAAGGTCATTGTTTATAACTGTTATGAAATACATCAGTAAAACATATGCCCATTATGTAACCTTACATGAACACAGTGGAACTACAAGAAGTGCCGTTATGTTAATACTACTGAAAATGCACATCTATGTGCAACGTGTGTGTAGCTATATCGATACTGTAAGGGTATGTGTGAAATCCAGCCCACTGCTGTCAGCAGCAAAACTTTCTGTGGATCCAAAATTATGTAGAACTTCATCTTACATATAATAACTGGATTTACAGGTATTCTAGCTGAGATTTTGAAGATCACCAGGAAGATTTGGCATCCAAATTCCATACGAAACTTCGTAAGTCTTTGCTTTGCCTTGTAAATTTGTGCCTGTGTAGTCAACTGCATTAATCAGTTGTCATATACAACTGCAGGTTGCTAGCAAATTATTGTTTATTAGCTGCAAATAATTGCATGTGCACAGCTGTATGAGCTTTATTTATGAACATGTTTTCCCAAGAAGTACACCTGCGGGTGCAAATGTGCACATCCCATCCCGACAATTCAGTCCTTATTTTGTACCTCTTATTTACGCCATTAAAAAAAAAAAGAAAAAATCAAAAAACCCCAACTAAACAAAAAAGAATTAAAAAGCTTTTCCCCAGACTTCCCCTGGAGCAATATCCAAAATATACTGTTGTTTTTATCCCTGATGAAGTCTTGAAATAAAACAAGCAAACCCCTCAGGTGAACTCCCCAAGCCTGAGAGGATTTAGTTTAATTTGCCACAGTCCTTTGTGGAGCTGCTGTTCCAGGGAAAGCAGCAGGTCTTGATCTTGGGCTCTAACAGATGGCCCCAACAATATGACAGTAATAGCATCTGACATGTGTTGTTCCAATGATCTCTCTAACTCTCGGAGAAGTATGCAAGCGTTACATACCGTGTGCTGCTTCAGATTGTTATTTTTGGCTTGCTTCTGCTGGCATATGTTATGATGAACCATTCACAACATCTTACATTCCCATCATAAAATAAAGGGGAAATAAGAGAGGAGGTTCACAAGCCTATCATTTAACCTCATTCCTGAGGTAACGTCTCCTTTGCGTATGGGTCAGCTCCACAGAAACCAAAACCCAAACTGCTCTTTGAGGGATTAGCTGTGTCGCAGGAAGTGGAGTCCTGGGGACGGTAGAGAGACGAGTTGATGGAAATATTTATGGCTCGGCTTTCGGAGTGTTTCACAGTGACACATAATCAGAGTTTCCTACAATATGCATTAAACAGTGGCAGGCTACAGTCTGAATGGCACCTGGTGATTAGGGAGCTGTGAGGACTGAGGAGGGACTGCGCGCCCCATGGAGGTGGAGCTTTCCTGCTAATTGCGGGGGTAATGAACACATCCCCTTTCAAGCCCAGAGAATTTTCGTAAGGAACTTGTGATTTTACTCATTGCCAGGTTTAACAACGTAGGATTTCAGGCAGTGAAATGCTTTCAACTCCAAGCAGCAAAATCTAGCTAAAGCAGAAACATCAATGATTCTTACTGAGTGCAAGTCATTGAAATGTCTTAGCTTCATAAACTACTCTTGATTGCTTTTTTCACAAATGAGCTGCTGCCAAATAGAGGACAGACGGCAACAGGGAAACCCATCTCAGCTGCTTTCCTCCTCAATTTGCAGTTACACCCCCTACCATTTTTCCCCTTAAAAGCTTATCTAGCTCCTCATAAAATTATTTATTGTTATTGCTATATGGGTTGTTTATTCAGTCGATGAAGGACAGGCTCTGGCAGCCCTCCCTCCCCATCTCTCCAGGCCCCTACCTCCCCTTGACTTCAGCCGACGCTGCCTTTTTCTCTGGCGTGGCTCAGCCTTGCTCAGCTCATGTAGCCCCCATCCCCCTTCGCAGTCCTGTGCCTTCTCAACCACCTCTTTTCCAAAGAAGCAGGGACTCCTTTTAGTGCATCTGATGGGGCTGTTGAGTGGAGAGGTGTGAAAAAGCTACAGCACAGAGAGGTGAAAAAATCATGGGGTTTGGTTGTTAGGTTTAAAAGAAGAAAGCCAAACATTTTGCAGCAGCATAGCCTTGAATTTTCCTCTGCACAAAGAGGAATATTCAGTATACGCATTTGTTAAAGGTACTAAAGCTCGACCACACGAAGCTACAAGTACTTGCACCAGGAGCATTAGAGAGGAGACATTTCAGGAGTCATAGCCTCTAAAGGTGGCCACTTCCCTCATTCCAGCTACAGACCATGACGGGAGCTTAGAAAAAACAAATTAAAAATGGGGAGTCCCAAGCAAGTGACATGGAGCAGAGCATCTGACTGCAGCGCATTGAAAACTCACTGGGAAAAGGCAAGGGGAAAAGCAGGAAAAAGCAGGGAAGAGGAGCTCTTCTGCAAAGGCACCTGAGCAGGGAAGGAGCCACAGTGATGGAAACCAGGCCAAACACAGATTGGTGCTCTTTGGATACAAGGTAGACAGAAGACTTGAGCCTCCATGGAGCCGCTGGGGTGCCAGTGCTGACATCGCCAGTTAACAGCATGCAGGATATTTACACATTCACCCGCACTCATCTCCATGGTGGCTTGGATTATAACAGCAGAAGGAGTGGGACAAGGCAGAAGGTCAAGAGTCAACCAGTCGGCTTTGCAGGAAGGGCAATCTCAGCAGATTTTGTGAAAGATTTCCACCTTTGGAAGCAGCGTGACACAGGAAGGGGCAGCCCTCGGGCCAGTTGTGATGGGTAAGCTGGCCAGATCTCCAGCTCCTGTTTGCTCTGCAGTCACCAGAGAGGCCCAGTCCACCACCCACATGTAGAGGGGAGCCGATGCTGCCTTCTTCCTTTCTGTGTCACTGCTCTCGCTTCCTGTGCTTTTCCTTCCCTGCACGTCCCAGCATGCCCCTTCCAAACCTTCAGACAGAACACTCAGCAAGTGGCACTGACATGGAGTGAAACCAGGGAGTGTGGAGCTGGCACTTCACTGAGATGAATGGGGTTCGCAGAAAGGTTCACGCTTTTCTGTTAAGGCTGTCTGCAGACTCATACAGACAACATTACATTAATTAGACTTTGGGAAGATTTTCTTGGCAAACGAAACAGTTAGAAAATCACTTGTTTTAACAGAAACTTAGATTCGGTGCTCTGTGACGCAGCCATGCCAGTTTTGTTAACTCATCAAATAGCAGAGTCTTGGACACAAGGAAGTTATTTTACATGCAATTACAGAGAAAAACTGTAATTTCTCCCGAAACAAAAGGAACTTTTCCAGACAGTTCCATGCTCTTGTCTTTACAGTTCAGTACTCATTTAAGAGCAGTTCTAGTCTGAGGATTATCTTTGCAGAAAGTAGTACAGTCAGACTCCATCCATATTTACAATTTTTCCAGAGAACTCCAGATCAACTTACCTTATTAAATGTAAAAAGAACATAATTTCTTTTTCTCACACTACTTGCCCTCCAAATTCAGCCTGGAATCCAAAATAAAAAAATAATAATAATAAAAAAAAACAACACACTGAAAAAACACAAACAAAAAAAGGCTGTTGTAGCTTTTTTTTTGTTCCCACTATTTCAGGAATCATCAGTAATAAGGATCTAAAATGTAGTCAGGAGTTTTAACCATCTCAGACACCACTGCGGTGCCCCCAGGGCATGCAGGAAGACTTCAGCCACCCTGCAGGTCCTTTCTGCATGGTTCCAAGGACACGTGCGTTGTCCCGCTGCCACTGCGCCTGCCGCCACTCGCCTGTTAGCACGTGCGGTGCCTGGCACAGGCAGAGCCGTGGAGCCTGCCGTACTGACAGCCACGCTCTTTTTCCCTGACCCTCAAAATACAGGGTTACACCTTCCTCCTTCGTTCCTGGCTGATGACAAAGTAGGCTCACCCAGCTGCCAAACTGCCAATATCTCCACAAAACAACATAAAGAATTCACTTTTTAAAAAAAAAAACCAAAACCTGAGATAAGTTAGCTTTCATGCTAATTCAAATTCCCACTGCACCTCTGGGAGGAATACTCACTCTGAGCAGTGGCAGCTACATGAAAGTAAAAGAAGTTAAACCCAAGTAACTATGTCCTAACACCAGGTTTCACCTTGCCCCCTCCAGTTCTTGACACACAGAGCCAGAGGTGGGCCACGCATCGGTGGCTGGGACGTCAAGCCCAGATGAGAGGTGCCGAGCTCTCTTCTTTTAGGCAGAAGACCTTTTATTCCTTTGGTCAGTATTGCTTCCAGCTGGCTACTGTATTTTGAAGGAACAAAGAAGGGATTTTCCCTGCCTGAGTTTTAAAATGGAAACATCACGCACTCTTAATTTTGTGAAATTAGCTCTCCTGGTTCCAATCAACTTGTTCATTACTTTCAGGAGACTTGCTCAGGGAAATGCCTGATTGGAAATCCCAGTCAGACTTAAGCAGTCACCTAGTCCTGGCAATGGCACTTCTGGGTCTTTCCAGAGGTTTAGGCACCAGGAAATGCCAGACTCAAGCCATGTGGGGCACTTAAGGAATTCAAATACCTCTAGGGTGTAAGCAGGAAAGGAGCTGGCATTTTCCATGCCTTTCATAGAATCATAGAATGGATAGGCTTGGAAGGGACCAGAAGGATCACCTAGTTCCCACCCCCCTGCCATGGGTAGGGACACCCTCCACTAGACCAGGTTGCCCAAAGCCCCATCCAACCTGGCCTTGAACACTGCCAGGGAGGGGACATCCACAACCGCTCCAGGCAACCTGTTCCAGCATCCCACCACCCTCACTGTGACGTATTTCTTCCTAATATCTAATCTAAATCTCCCCTCTTTTAGTTTAAACCCATTCCCCCTTGTCCTGTCACTCCCTGCCCTTGCAGCCAGCCCCTCTCAGCTTTCCTGTAGGCCCCTTTAGGTACTGGCAGGCTGCAATTAGGTCTCCCCGGAGCCTTAGGTGCCTACAACTTTGCCTAAACTACACTTTCACAGCCTCTGTTTTGGTACTGATGCCCACATTCAGGAAAAGGCCTGTTGAAGACACAGATATTCACCTACTAACTGGCTACCACTTTAATTAACCATTACATACCACTTTAATTAACCGTTACATGAACAGAAAATTGACAGCCTGATGTCACATTAAGGTTGACAGTAAGTGCCTCTCCATTCTGTAACGAGACTGATGCTTCTTTTAGGGCCTGGTGAAAGCTAGAGAACAGGCAACATTAGGCTGGTGGAAGATGAAAATGTTACTGGGAGAAGCAATCAAGGAAGCTTATAAACAACCTTTGGGCAGAAGGATCATTATTTTGGTTTGCAACTGAAAGGCCTGGTCAGATGCCCAGCCAGCACCTGACAATCATGTAGCTTCATTAGCTGGCATGGGATCTCTCAACTCCAGCTGGTCAGGAGCTCACAAAACTACTGTTCATTTCATTTATTATCTCCTGATTATTCTATTTACAACACGGTCTCCCCAGGGAGTCCCCTGGAGCCCACCGGAGGAGCTGCTGCAGAATCACCGAACGCAGCAGTTGTACTGTGGAGGCTCCTACTGTAAGCACATGCCTTGGGCACTCAAGAATCTGCACTGGCAAGCTGTTAGTTTTCACCTATAATTACCAAAATGGCTTGGGATCTGCCTGTCTGCAAGACACTTATCTCCCCAGGTGATCAGACTGTCACAGTGGCACTCAGCAGATGCGCTCAAGCTGTCACCTTGCCAATTTAAGAAAGAGCAGGACCTGCTTGCAATGATTTTGCTGAAGAGGGCTCCAAGCTTTGAGATATTTTCCCTTAGCTTGAACAGAAAGGTAAAATTCCTCGGAATCTCTTGACTTTTACAGATACCCCATAAAATCTCACAAAGCCTTTGCAGTGATAGCAGTGGTAAAGAGTGCAATCAGTATTTGTGAGGTGGACAGATTATTGTTTATCTACATTTCACTGCTCAGCGCACTTAGTCTGTAAATAAAAAGGACACCACGGGATTATGCATCCAAATCAGCAAAAATGAAGGACTCTATCTTTTTTGGAGAACTTTAAGGAGAGTAGGGGAGGAAGGGAACATAGGTCACTGACAGAAATAAACCAACTTAACAGTAAGATCTGCATTGGCAAAGAGATTTTACATTTCAGAGTGGGACACGAGAGCTCTCCACATTTTCATTAACAAAAGATCTCATGCCCAATATTTCCAAACAATCCGCCCACAACGTTCAGATCGAACACTCAACTACCAACACTGTGAGAACAAAAAATGTAGCTTGAGCTTAATTTGACTCATTTTTTCCCTTTGTACAGCACCACACATCTTAGCCTGATACTCGTTTTGCCTACAACTCTCTACCTGATTTACATTCATATGCCAATATAGCTGCTATCAAATTTGCTCACACCATTTCCTTGTAGACCCCAAGAGCTGAGCATAGAAAGTTAATGTTGGTAGTTTAATGCCTTGAGAGGGAGAATTAAAAGCTGTTCTCCTGGCATCAAATTAACCCCAGCTTGTTTGAATATCAAGTATATAGCAAGGGGTGAGTCCCTTGATCCTTATCAGACGGGTGAAATAAACCCGCATGTACAGAGATTGAGATTAGCATGAATTTACATAAAACATCACAGACCTGTGTGGAAGAGTGGGCAGTATGAGAGGATAGAAGCACACACACGTACCACACATGGGCAATCGCTATTCAGTAAGAATGGTCACGTTTGTTCCATGTAATGGATGAACAGCAGATTGATGGTCTTTTGAAATTAATTTTGGAACAGATCCTTGAAATTAGCTGAAGTCTAGATAATGGAGTCAAAGAGATTGAGGATACGAACTTATGGACTCCAGATAACAATTTTCTCAGCTTCTACCCTATTCATAAAGCCATATTCTTGGTGTATGTCCTACTTCACCACCTCCAGAAGTTCAAGAGAATGAGGTCCCGTCTGTGGCTCTCTGGAAGCTCCCCTAACCCAGGAGATTTCCAATAGTTTCAGAGCAGGGCAAAGTGACCTGGCCTTTGGACTTTGACACCGAAAGTGCTAAGAAAATTCTTCTGATCTTCGTCCACAGTGACAGAGCTTCACAGGATTTCTTTGCTGAGCTGTAGGGGCTGTTAGACTCTTAACAAAGCCACAGCTCACTCTCAGTGCTTATATGAATAAGCCAGCAACAGGCTTACAAACTAAATGAGCTACTAGACGCTGCCTTCTTTTGCAACATTGCGTTCCTCCATGCAAAACTTTGGTTTACTTTACATGCTTAAGTTAGCTTTAGCCCATTTATGGGAGATCAGAAGAGATCTGACTCTGCCAGGAACAGAGCTTACTGGTTAATAAACAGTGATTAATGTCTCGAGCAAAAGCATGGAATATACCCATAGAAGAAAACGCTAAGCAGGCAGCGCTGTGAACACTGCTACAAAACTAAGATGCAATCTGCAACATTATCCACACTTGGCCTAGAAAGAGATGGCAAAGCTTCCAACAGAATTATTATTACAATGTACTAGCAGCATTTGTGAAATGTCCTGGTCACAATGTCTCCCCACTCCCTGAGATGGGCTTCCCTCCTCCTCCTCCTTCTCCTTCTCCTCTCCCTCCCCTGCTGCTCCCCTCCAGGACCACGCAGCTGCCAGCCACCAACGCAAGGCTGTCACCTCAACGGGGTCTGTGAGTGCTGGGAGACACCCTGTGCTGGAGTACAAGGGCATCCACAGGGGAGGAAGTAGAGGAGAAGGAAGTCCTGGTGCCACCCTGTGCTGTGGCACCTACCACAGGTGTAAAACCTGGCTTCTCCTTCCCCTTCCTGCTTGAACAGACCAGACCGGGGGCAGGGACTGAACCACCACCCCCTTTTGCACGGGTATGGCTGTGTTGGATGGTTTCATGATACCAAAATACATCCCCCAGCTCTGCCTCCTCACGCTCCCACACACGCTTCAGCCCTGAGATGCCACTCGGGCAAATATATTCCTGGCCTTGCCCCAAGCTGGTGACTGACCTCCTGGGACTCCCATCAGTACAGCCCCCACACGCAGCCTGAGGACACAAACCACTTCTTGTCATCAGGGGTTCCCTCGGGTTAATTACCCCTCTTTAACACAGTGGCTGTAATTTTTTCAGAGTTATATAAACAATGCCCGTCTCCTTATCTATTGAAGTTCCAATCTATCCCCTCATCATCATACTTTCTGGGCTGTAATTATAACATTATTAATGGTTAACCATCCTCTGTGAAGTAAAGTAATCTTGACTACACCAGTTAATCAATACTTGGACAAATGAACTGAGCTTTTCCCTGGGCTAGGACAAGTAATTCTAATTATGAGATGTGATCTGCTGGTGAAGTACGGTTACTAACACATGCATCTGGCAGAAAAGTGAAGTTTTAAATGTCTATCAAAAGACTCTGATTTCACAGAGACAGTATTTCTTTAAGTCTAGTTAAGCACTTGTCAGAAACCATTAGCTTTAGCTAATCAGTTATCATCCTGCCCAGGAATGACAAGCAAGAGTCTAGTGGACGGACTATTGAGATCCCTTGCTGGCACCATTGTCCATCTGTCCGTGCGAGCACTGAGCAGAAGGCATCGCATTCACTGCGAGGTCACAGGGCATCAAAGGGAAAAGCATCAGAAGGCAGAGTGGATACGGACCAAAGGAAACAGTAATTTACCGCAAGTCTTGAGCACTTTGAGGCATCTGGTAGTCAATATGGGTTAGTTACATTATGTTTGCTCTGTTTTCTGCATGAGAACCACACGTGCAACTTCGCAGAACCCTGGGCAGCAATTACGACATAGGAGACCATGGAAAAATCTGCTCGGAAAATAATCTGGCCTCTTTCTAATCTATGCGTGCACACACACGCACACTGAAAAACTGTATTGCCTAACCGAGGAGCCACACACAAGCTTAATTAGGGCAAATGGTAATTTAAGCACAGAAGGGAAGGAGGGCAATACAATATCTGTTTGCTTGTTTGCTTTAATCTTCTAAAAAGACCAGAATAGGTTAGGTTCTGTTTAGGGCTTTACAGATCCCAGTACTGGGAAATGTCCAACAGCGAAGGACGTGTGCAGGCTGCAAGCACTTAGGCAGATGTGTGAAAGTAGATGTACTGTCTGCCATCTCACCACAAAACATTTTTCAGGAATCTGCAAGAAATAAAGGTCCTTTCAGCAGTAGCAAAGATGAAGCCATCTTCTGAAAGGGAAACATGAGTCACCTTTCACCATGCTGTAGTGCCCCAGGAAACTGAAAATAAGGTTGCAAGAGGGAATCACAAGGAACAAATGCTGTCTACAACAACTTGTGGTATGAGAGTGCCAGGGATGCTGGAAGTGGAGCAGTCGCTCTCTTGAACTTGGTGGTGCTGGAAAGAGAAGGTTTCTGTTTGCACCACTTGCCTGCTAACAGAGGGAAAACATTTTTTTCCCCAGTTTGTTGTTTCTTTCCCTTATGCTATGCGCAGTAGAAAGCAGAAACTCAGGAATTTAAAGGAATCCAGATAAATTTGCTGTAGCTCACCATTCACAGCAATGGCTTTGTGCAAATTCTGCCCAGACTTACCTTAGAAACACAGAATGATTAGGGTTGGAAGAGACCTTCAGGATCATCTAGTCCAACTGTTCCCCTACCACCTATTACCCACTAAACCATGTTCCTAAGTATCAGACCCAACCTGTCCTTAAACACCCCTAGGGACAGTGACTCCACCACCTCCCAGGGCAACCTGTTCCAATGCCTGACCACTCTTTCTGAGAAGAAATTTCTCCTAATCTCCAACCTGAAAGACAGGCCTGGCGCCACCATGATCTATACTTCTTAGCTCAAAGAGTTACCTAACTGCAAAGGACCATCACAGCATGGTAACTCTTTAAGCAGATTTCTCCTGCTTCTCCAGATAAGTGATTTATTCCAGAGCTAAACAAAATGGCAGGTTTCACTTAGATTCTGACCGCTGCCAAGGTTTGCCTGGAGCTTCCTAAGGTGACAAAGACAAGGGGTGAGAACCGTCCAACCGAATGGAGACACCTAGGAATGCAACATTTGCAGTAACTACCAAAGGCTAACTTTACCCAAAAAAGCACTCACAGGTTACATTCCATATCATCCTGAAGAAAAATTTGCCCCTATTCCCCCATATTCACTCCTGCAATCTAAAGGGAATGCTGCATTTCTTCACAGGGTGTGGGTTAATCGTACCGCTGCAGATCCCAGCCATGAAGCCAGTACTGCAGGCTTACCCAGCAAACCCAGGCCTGGTGTACGGCTTCCAGGAAGCATAGCAGAAAAATCACCCAGAGACTCAGCAGATGTTGAACTGCACATCTCTATCCCCGTGTCATTGAAGGAGGTAGCCCTGGAACTGAGGATTCTCCTCCTGTGTATGGACAGAGGTACTGATAGCTTAGGATTCATAAGAAACTAATAAAAAAAGGCATTTTTTTTCCTTAATATGCTAAGATTAGGTAAATCAAACTTGTCTGCTATTGATAAATCTCTCTTCCCTACCAATGTCACGTAGGCTGTTTTTGTCTAACCTTCTCTCCCTTTTCCATATCATCTATAGGAAAAAGGCAGATACTTTCCCTCTGCTATGCAGAGCTCCCCGTTGGATCTGCAGGAGCAATGTGCAAAATAGGTGCTATGAAGTTCATCCTCTTCAGTTGCGCTGAAGCCACTGATGGGTGCCATTCCCAACAAGGCAGGTCCCCTCGGCCTGCCTGACCTCCTCAGCAAGATCCTAGATTTCAGCACCCACGCTGACTGCTGCTGCTCCCATCAATTAAAGCGGCTCTTGGACTAAAAGCATTTTTAGCATCAATTTTATACTCATTGTTTATGGTGAGCATAAGGGGTAGACTCAGATTCTGCCATGAAGTGACAGTCTCATCACCATAGAATCATAGAATCACTAAGGTTGGAAAGGACCTCTGAGATCATCAAGTCCAACCGTGAACCTCACACCACCATGCCTGCTAGACCATGTCCTGGAGTGCCACGTCTACATGTTTTTTGAACGTCTCCAGGGACGGCGATTCCATCTAGCAGAAGAGGCTACAACAGGTAATTGCTGCTACAGACTTCTATTTTTTTTTATATTTTAGCTATGTAATTTGAAATAAGACTCCTAAATCCTCAACTTTGCAGTCTGTTACCCTTATCAATAGCTTTAATAGCCATCTTTATAGCCATCACCTTCTTCCACACAACCTGCTAGAATCCAACTCTCAGCGGATTTTAAAAGCTCTACTGAATTTACACTTTGGGACAGGGATTGACCTTTTACAATATATTTGTCCAAAAGCTTTGTCCAAATAGCCCTGATAAGCACTAATGTATCAGAAATAGTCTATATCAAGAAGTGACTAACTGCACTCTTCTGAAAGGCTGTTCCTAGATTTTCCCTCAAACACTCCGATCTCATGAGCAAGAAATGTATGCAGTCAGGGCTGGCTCACAAACATTTCCAGATTAAAAACTGAAACTCCTTATAGTTCAAGTGATTTCTGTTCTCGGTAAAACTGGGGTTAAAGGCAGAAAAATGTCATCCTGTCTTGTAAAGCAGCTTAGCACATTTACCAAACGCCTCTGGGAGAAGCATCCCATTTTCACCAGAGCTTTATGTGGCCAATTCAGCTGCAACAGTTCTGGCTACCTTATTATCAACAATTTGACAAGTGGACTCAAACAGGAAATGTTTTGTGATTTCCTTTCACAAACCTGGATAAAGAAAACATTAAATAGAAATTGCAGACTAGTTCCATTGGCATTTTTCTTTTGGACCTATTTTCCCAGGGAATTTAACTTCATTTTTAGAGGAGTGTTCCAATAGACCACTGGAAAGATAACACTTGCTTCACTTCCCTTTCCTCCAGCCTAAACAACCAGGATTTATACAGTTATTTTTACTCCTTTCAGATACCGCAGCCTCGCCTGTTTATAAAATGTAAGAGGTAGACAGATAATTGTACTATTTCACTAGTAAACAGGGAGCTGAATATGAAACTGAGCTCAGAATTGGAAACCCTGTCAGAGTGTTGGTGAATCATTGTATGAAACAAATTGTTCACTTTCTGTTCAGTCCATTAGCTACAAGGATGGGAAGAATTGCTCTCACAATGCATAATGCTGCAATTTCCTATATTCACTTAGCGCTTCCCCTTTCCCTTCTGCAAATCAGAGGCATTACATTCGAGATTTAATTCGCTCCCTCTAAACACGTTTTCCCTCCCAACTCAGACAAACCAAGCTATCACTTGGTGAAAATGCAACAGCTTTTACATAGCATTCATGAACGCAGCGCTCTTCCTCTCCTTTGGAAATCAGGTAATGGCAGGAAAACACAGAGCTTTACAGACAGGCCCCTGTGCAGGATAAGAGAGAATTACAGAGAGGGCCCTGTGCCTATCCATCTGCAAACAGCCCCCCTTTTGATTCCCTTGAGCTTTTTGAGAGACGGTATATCAAAACTGGATTCACATGAACCCCATGTCGTTTGTACACCAGATTTCGTGCTGACATTGTGATGGGAAAATCAATACTTGCCTACACGGTTGCCCATGCCCTTTCCTCGTGTTTGTAAGTCTGGGGGAGCTGTTGACATTTTTAATAGTCCCCAAGTGTTAGGCTCCCTAAGCAAGCTATTTAAAGCAATTTTGCCTCTGAAATGGGGCAAGAAGATCGTGCTGGTAAAACTGAAAGCCCTGACTGTCCTGGAGGGCTTCACTTCGGCAGTGAGGCAGGGCTTACCCCCCAGGCAGAACTGTGTGCTGCCACGCTGCCTTCATCCGCAGACCTGCACTGGGCTGCCCACCCCTGCATGGCGGTGTCCTCACGCTTCCTTTCACATCCACCGTTCGCTGTCACTGGCTCAGAGGAGAGGGGGACCATGCTGGACAGCTGAGAACAACCGCCTGCAGTTTCTGCAGGATGACTGCCATGAGAAGGAGGCCCGGGAAGGACGGCTCTGTCATCTGTGCCTGGTACTTTGAGGGATGGTGCTGCTGGGTCTCTATTGTGCTGCTTTTTTTTTTCTTTTTTTTTCCCCCAAGCAGAAGCCATGTGTGACAAGAAAAGATTTGAAAGAAGAGCTATGAAATAAAATTCTTAGCACTTTTCAACCTCTCTTTACTACCCTTCCTGCACATACGACAGTGTATGTTAATGGATCCCACTGCACAGACACCCACAGAAAAAGCCTCAGGAGCTGCTCTGTAAAAAGAAGCCAGAGAAGACAAACGGTTATTTGAGGCCATGGGAGTGGGAGCTCCTCTCTGGGACTCGGGTGGCTTCTTAACGTCTTCCTCTGTCAACTAGCATGGACCATGAGTCTTCCCTTGGCTTCATTAACTGTGCTGACCAACACAGGGACAAAGAAATGAGATCTGAGAGATCAGACCTCGTTGTCTCTGCATCTTCTGGGCATTGCACCTTTATTCTGGAGTTAACATTGCAAAAGAGGCTTTTAAAAAACGTCTGCAAATGAAATGAGGAACATGAGGAATGTGCCTGACTTACAGCTCTAGCTCCTGCTCTAGCAGACACAGACCTATCTCAGAAAACAGTGGCTGGATTGAGACCTGGAGGTAAAATGTAGCCTTTCAGTCCAGCAACTATCAAATCGATTTTGAGCTACTTCTAATTGAACTGACTGGCACTGGCACTAAAATGCCTCTTGGAATATGTGCTGGTTTTGCAGCAGTTGAGATTTTGACTCCCCGGTTCCCATCTGATGGGACACACTTGCTTTTTCATAACTGTACCTACAAGTGATGTACCAAGGGCAATCATTAAAAGGGAATTGAACCAAACTGATCTTCCAGACAAATTCTGCTAGAGTGGCAAACCCGCCGTGTGCATAAACTTGCCTTATTCACATCTCTGAGGTCAGCAGTTCACTACAAGGAGGAATGGTGAGGGAGGGTAGCATTTTAGTACCCATCAGTTGTCAAGCCCTGGGAAATGACAGCGTCACATCTTCAGCGTTACTCTCATTTCATGTAAAGCAGAAGGACTGGGTAGGGAGCTTGGTGGCAAGAAATAATTGAAGTAGAAAGTGCTCAGAACATCAACCATTCCATAATTAACATATCTCTTTATAACCCTACAGAAAAATAAAATAGTAACACATTTCAAAAGGTATTTTGCAAAAGAAATAGAAAACAAAATTGGTTTAATGGGAAATAAAAATGATCTTATTTGTGCTATGCTGGTCTCAAATCACCCACTTCATCTCCTGTGGGGAAACAGGGCTCTTTGGCTCTGGAGTGCTTTATTGCTTCTCTGTTATCAGAATTTTATTCACGCTGGAGCTCACGCAGAAGCCAGTGATGCTGGCGTATTTGGTTTGTGTTTCAGGTCACATGCTAGTTTACCATGGACTGAAATCTACCTCCTGCTGCTTTGCAAACTCAACCCTTTTCCTCCAAAGGTGGAGTGTGGCAACAGCAGCTTCTCCATTATTTTTTCTGGAAATTTGAAATTCCTGACTACATTAAAAAAATGTCTGCCTGAATATCCATCAGCCACTTGCATTTTAAAGCATGTGACTATGTAACCCGTTTCACACTACTCCATCTGAGTAGTCCACTCCAGGCCAAATCCCAAGAAGATGCCAGCACTTATTTTTAGTCTCATCTTAACATCTCAGCTGTTGGCAAAGAAAGATGAATTCTTACTCTAAGGTGTTGGAGGGCCTTTTAAAACTAAATGTAGTCATTGCAAAATCTTTTGCATAGACATCACTGAACTCTGATTATTTTGTGTTTACTTATGTCTTCTGTAGGACCAGATATAAAGTGAAACAACAGAGGTTTCATGGAGTATTTCAGGCAAGGAGGACAGTATTTAGCCTCCAAGCTCAGTTAAGTTACAAGAAATTGTCCATAAGGTTGCCAAGGAAATCTCTACAGCCTTTACTATGTCAACTCAGAGGGACTCATTACTAATAAATACTTGCTAGTATCACCAGAATGTCTTAGCTCTGTGTCTCAAATGTACTTCAAAGCTCGGAAGAGGAATCTGTCGCCGTTGACCTATACTTCACTGAGAAGGCAAGAATTTGCCTGTGAAACATCTCCAGATTTGGAGTGATTGATACCACAGAGCGTAGCCATTATAGAGCAATACCAGAATTACTCCCTTTGCAAATTATTTGGAAATACAATCATGGTTCCCACTGAGATAGAAAGGAAGCTGCCGTATTTCTAAAAAGGTATAGAATGTTCTGCTGAAACAAGAAGAAAAGCTTCCAGGTTGAGGTAGAAAGCGGATTTCCTGAATGAAAGAGCATTGCATTGATCCTTACCTGGCTGCTAACATGACACCGGGCTGAGCAGCAGCTGTGGTCCCCAAGTTTCCTGGTCAGCTACGCCAGGGGCCTGAACCAAAACTCCCTCCTAGATGACACCAGCAGGTTTCTTTCCCTTAGAAACCAGTGACATTAAGGAGAACAGGCTGCTCTGTGCCCGGAATTCACCAAGACACAAGGTTGATGTGTGACTGAAGCCCTCAGGCTAAGATGCTTGGAAGAGCTCCAGGTCCTCCAGATTGTTCAACAGACCAGTCTTCCTGACAGCCCAAATGCAGGCACAGATAGGATGAAATATGAGTTTCTATTTTGTTTATAAATTTGAGCAGCTTTAAACCTTGTTTGCAAAAGGACAAATGCTGGTTGCTCACTATCAGTTTTCCACCTCTGGGTAGCTGTAACTAGCAGGTAACTCACACAACTCTTCCAGGGAGGGGGCAGACACAGCTTCTCTGGGCAACCTGTTCCAGTGCCTCACTACCTTCACAGGAAAGAATTTCTTCCTAACGTCCAATCTGAATCCCCCCTCTTTTAGTTTAAACCCATTCCCACTTGTCCTATCACTGGACTCCCTAACAAACAGCCCCTCACCAGCTTCCCTGTAGGTCCCCTTTAGGTATTGGAAGGCTGCAATCAGGTCTCCTCAGATCCTTCTCTTCTCCACGCTGAACAAGCCCAACTCCCTCAGCCTGTCCTCGTAGGAGAGGGGCTCCAGCCCTCTGATCAACTTTGTGGCCTCCCCTCTGGACTTGCTCCAGCAGCTCCATGTCTTTCCTGTACTGGGGACCCCAGAGCTGGACGCAGTACTGCAGGTGGGGTCTCACAAGAGCGGAGTAGAGGACCAGAATCACCTCCCTTNTTGCACTTGGCCTTGTTGAATTTCATGTGATTCGCACTGGCCCACCTCTCTAGCCTGCCAAGGTCCCTCTGGATGGCATCTCTTCCCTCCAGCGTGTCGACTGCGCCACACAGCTTGGTGTTGTCGGCAAACTTCAAGGAGGCGGCAGCAGCACAGGTGATGTACAAACACTCTGCAGTGCTGGATGTTGCCCACAACTGCTTCTGTGAGCCAGCTGGAGCCCCTTCACGAGCAGGGCTGAGGCCTTTTCCAGGGAATCGCTGTAAGGGATTCAAGACATTGTATAGCCTCCCCCCTGGCCTCCAGATGGGATTGACTCTGCTAACGTCATTCCTGAGAGATAACAGTCTAATCTGTTCTCTTAAAAAATTATGGAGACTCTGCTGTCTCCCTAGGCAATCTGTCCCCCCCCTGTTTCAGTGTCACATAACTTAATGCTCCTTTCCTGCAATTTCAGTCCATTAGTTCTTGAGGCTGGAGAACAGTTTGTCCCTTCCGTTTTGCAGCTGTTTCTGTGTGTTTGAAAAAGGTTATCAGGTCTCCCCTCAGTCTCCTCTACTCCAAACTAAGCAATCCCAGCTCCCCAGTTCATCACTCAGAAGCCAGGCTGCTGCTGGCTGGTGATAGCGTTCAGTAACTGCTGACTGGGCTCGATTTGTACCAGCAGCCTGTAGGTGAAAGCCTTCAGCAGCTTTAGCTCTCTGAGCCAGGCTGTCCTTTCAAAGATGTGAAACTTTCTTCTGTAATCCATTACAGCGTATCAGTAAATATACATTACAGTACAGTAAATTTCTGGAATCTTCTCCATCGTATTAGGATACCATACCAAGAAGAAAGGAAAAGACACCCTATTTCATGAAAGTCTACTGAAGGCCTAAACTTAAACCAGGGTTCTAGGCAGGTCTTGAAGAATAGAGAGGGAAAACACAACATATTGTGTTAACACCTTCCCCACCCCATCCCTCTACGAAACAAATGAAATGAAATGCACGAACCATGTCTCGGTTTGCAAATGAAACTTGGTATTTGTATTTGCTGCAATGTCTCAGAGTGCTGTTTTTCATTTTCGACTTTGCGTGGTTGTAAACACTGCAATGCTTTACATTCATTAAGCTCGGGCCCATTTACTCTGTGCAGGCAAAGCAAGTGCATATATCTCAGACCCATAAAGCATCAGTTCAGCATTACACAGGAAACAAATGAGCCTAAGCCAGAAGTCCAATTTCCAGAGTCCAGCTCACTAAAGCTAAACACCCACCTTAGATAAATATGGCCTATTTTAAATGAAACGTTAGTGTAATTTGATAACTGTCAATAATTCCCTCATTATGCCTAAATGAGCTTGTCATCCAAGGAGATTGCTGCACGGCTGATCTTAATTTGCTAATAAAAACCAGAGAGAAGAATTTCAGCTAAGCTGGAACTATTTGATTCATAAAAGTGCAACAGTGCACTTTTTAAAGCGTTCCTTCGCAGTCCTGGCTCCTCACTGGCTGAAGCCCAAAGCCAGTTTGCTCCGCAGCCTGTAAGAAGGCAGCTTTGCTATGTAAGAACAATGAGTAATTGTCTCTCTAAATCACTATTATTCCTTGGCCCATTATATTTAATTTATTTTTAATCATGTTGTATAATAGAAATAAAGTCATTGGATTAAGCATATATCTAGCAGCAGGAGCCCATTATCCTTTGACAATGTTCTGTTTCATTGACATTATATCTTCATTGTAGACAGTTTCCTTGCCATCATTAGTCCTAAAATGACTATTGGATTTCAAGGGTTTCTCCCTAATCCATAATAAGATTTACTTGCTAACAGCACAAAACAAAACAAAGATATGCTTCTATTGTTTTACTGCTGTGGAATTCTTATTTTAAGCTATTCAGAAAACTCAAGAATAAATCCAAATATGATAAGTACTTAAAGTTTTCCTGTGTAATTCTGATTCAAAGGAAAACCTCACTAACTTTGTAAGCTTTGGATCGTTGTTACTCATCATGACTTTATTCTACTTAAGCCAGCAACAATACTTTGACAGTTCCTGAACTGAGTAAGATCTACTATTCCTTGCACAATTTTTTTCAGACTGGTTAAAGAACATCTCAGTATGGTCCATTTCTCCATAAATGGTTATGAAAGGTTCATCAAATTCCATGGGAAGAAAGAGGGAGAAACTTCCATGCCAAGGTTGCCAGCGATTCCTGAGTGCTAGCTAACAGAGTCAGCACTAATATCAGGAAGTTAAAAAAACACTCCAGCATGATGAACCCCACGGGATAATTCAACAGCTCTTCATTTGTACCAACAGCAATCACAGTTAAATCTACAGCTAGATTTTTCCACACCCTATTAACAGCAGCATTAGAATGCAGCAGGGACCATCCAGAGAGAAGAGCATTTTCTGTTATCTCATAGTTATCTTTGAGGAGGTGGCAGATTTCCTGTGAAAACTATCCTTATAGATTGCCTCTTGTTTAAGGATATGGTGGTACTATCAAGTGGTGCTCTTTTTATGCTGCAGAGTATCTGCATGACTCTCTCAGCTGGGAGAGCAGCTTCAATAGATACCTGTTTTCCATATATGCAGACAAGCTATGACACTTTCACCCCTACTGACATGATCTGCATGAGCCATGTGGTTTTCATTAAGAAGGGTCCATACAATATAGTCAACTCTCCATTATCTTGGCTAATGGGAGAATAGAATAACCCAGATAAAGGAAAGACATGCATAATTATTGCTTCCAGATAAGAGCCAGCTCAAATATTCCTGCACTGTGCTCCCCAGACAGAACTTGTACTTCTGTCAGAGCTTGCTAACTTATAGTTTATTAACTCAGGCATTACCTGCATCCATCTGGTACAAGCTAGGCAGCCTGGGTGCTTCTATGATTTAATCACCCCACACGTAATTTACTAACTGATAATCATCTTGGCTATAATGAAATAACAACTTCCATAGTCACCCTCTTCTATGTGCTGATACGCATACAGCGTAGACCCAGTCATGCATGGCCACGTCAAGGTTGAACGTGGCATAATGAGGAAAGACAAATTACGCATGAAATGCAAGAGGAGTACGTTCAAAAGACAAGGGAATGCGGAAGGCACACAGTGATGTAGAAGGGCTTTATATTCACATCTAACAACCAGGAATTAGTACAAGCACTTCCTCTCTCATTCCCAGCTAGCCCTCGCAGAGGGAAGTATGCTCAGGACTGTCACAGGTAACACACGCGAGAATTAGAACTACCTTTCTACATGAATTGTCAAAGCTTGCTGTTTTGGGTTTTATTGTGCTGCAATTACTCAGCCACATTGAACATTTGTCAGTTGTGAGTCCTCACAATCTGCGATCTCCACAGACCTTTTAGTACTGATACATAGCCTTCCTGATCTCAGCACTGGTATATAAATTGTCTTGTTCAGTCACAAGAGACACTCAGTTCTGTTACAGATATATGGGCAAAACATTGTCTTCACCACTACAGAAAGAAATACAGATTCTCTTACAAAGAAAATGAAACTGTTGCAAGTAATTTTTTCTTGATTCTTATGGGAGGAAAGGGATTATGAAGAAATAAACTCAGACTTAGTGAAATCTGCAACACCATTTCTTACACATCAAAGTGAATCATCTTATGGAAACCAAACCGTTGCCAGGCAAGTTTTTAATGGTGTACTTGTACATGACATTGTGTTGAAGAACTGATGATTATATTCTGCCACATTCCGTGTTGCGTTTACAAATGAGCATTGCCTTGGTTTGTCTGCACATTACAATTAGACAGAGCTACACAATGACGCAAGCCACAGGCCAAGCTGTACAGGGAAAAAGGGTGGGTTGGAGAAGTTAGCCATATCGTGTGATGTTACTAGACCAGCTACAGAAAAAGCAGCTGACAGAAAGTCACGGTGCGACACATCTCAAATCCCTAAATATCTGTTCATTTTGCTTAAGGCATCACATACAGTGTTCAGATCGCTGCGGAGGTCCTGCACAACATTTTCTATACTCCTGGTATCCTTCAGAATCTCAATGCTTTGCGTATATGGATTGAAATACACAGAGAAGGGACGAGTGATTGATTTGGCAAAGTCCCTGAAAGAGAAAAGAAAATTAACACCTCCTTTTTTTTCAGCCACTAAAGAGGAGAAAATTAGATTTTTGAGTCAAAGGAAATAATTTACCTCATCTTTTCTTTGGCTTCTTCAAAACTCTCTGAAACAAAGTAAGCTTCCTGGAAAGTAGTGATAAGGCATTCTTGCAAACAGGTTGTCTTTGGATCGAATGTTTTCACGTTTGCCTTGTCAGAGAGAGCGTGCTGCAAAATACACCACAGGATCTGTTAAACCGTGTTTTGATACTGCTGTGTATCTATACAGCTGTTCATATATACAACTTTTACAGCGCTGTGATGTGTTTACTGTTATTTGGTAGCCTCTCTCCTTTTACATACTGGGTTTTTTTCAGTTTGAACAGAATAAGTAATTTGTTACTTAAAAAAACCTCTTTTTATGAAAGTACTTTTTTTTCCAAAAGTAACTATTAAAATAACAAAGAGGAGACTAGAAATGCACCTGCCATGTAGACATACCGACCTGAATCTTCAGCTGGAAACAGGAGAGTCATCAAAGAACCATTCCTGAAAAATTACTTCTACAACTACAAATACATATGTCCAAAAAATGTCATTTAACTGGCAGAATCGATCATCATCTTGGTGGGTGAACCTGTGTTTTACGTTTTCAGGCCAAAATCATGTACTATTTTCCTGACAGTGAGTTTAAGAGTGAAATGATATACCCAAAACCCCATTAAATAATGCCCATTTATTGCATACTGATGATATGCGTTACCCTCTGTACATGCACACCTGAGCAGTAACGTTCCATATAGTACTGCAAGACAAAAATAACTAAATAAGCGGGCATAGATAAGTAGAGAGCAGACACTGGGCAGATGAGGCATCAAATGCTGCTACCCAGAGAAGAGATTTCCACTCAGACTTTCTCTTTACGTGACTGGCACAAGCCACTGGAAAGGGCACAGCGTTTCCAAAAGTGAGAATCAGGTACTGAGACATTATTCAACACAACCTTTTTCTAGCTCCCCTTTCAACTTGGATACCTTTAGCTTTTAGATCTACCTTAACTTGTAGAGCACATGGATTTTCACTCTCAGTGCTCTGTGAAGAAGTACAAGGTAAGGAAGGAGAGCGTATTTAGGTCAACTTTCAACCTTCTTTAGTCCCCTAATATCTATCAATAGTGAAGCTGTGCATGAAAAGCATAGAGGAATGACAGAGAGGGAGCAGATCCCTGAGGCCCAAAGGTGCCTCTTATTTCTTCACTTTCTTTCAGCGTAGACATTCTTTGTAGCAGAGTAAGGTATTAACCTTAAGGTATTCACCACGCCTCTTATCTGAGCTCTTGCTTATGCTTATTCCTAAATCCCTGTGAAAGGCTCTGAAAATATCACACTAGCTCTCAACCTGCAGTTTCCAAATAACAGGACACAAAACTGGAACAAGAACCTCTTCCTCCCACCTCCTCTCTCTCCAAAAATAAATACATGAAAAATTAATGTATGGAATCTTAAAATGTCAGGAAATTAACTTTAGTACATGTATTTTTTTTCCTTCTCACAAGGTTTGCTCTTTCTAGCAATCCATCAGTTAAACAGGTTTGAAAAACAAAACTCAAAAATGGTCCAATTTTAATCAGAATCCTCTTCTAAATGGACTGCAGGACCAGGCTCACCTTATTTGGCCTCTGCCTACACCCATGTTGTCACTGTCCGCTTGCAGAGTCATGATGCGGTTGAGTGCCTGTAAATTTAGGCATTTACCTCCTTCTGTTAGAGTGAGCCCAGAGGAGGGCCACGAAGATGATCAGAGGGCTGGAGCACCTCTCCTATGAAGAAAGACTGAGAGAGCTGGGGATGTTCAGCCTGGAGAAGGCTCCAGGGAGATCTAATTGTGGCTCTTCAGTACTTAAAGGGGTCTTATAAAAAGGATGGAGAGGGACTCTTTACTCTGGTGGATAACGAGAGGACAAGGGGCAATGGTTTTAAACAAAGAGGATAGATTTAGATTACACATTAGCAGGAAATTCTTCCCTGTGAGGGTGGTGAGGCACTGGAACAGGCTGCCCAGAGAAGCTGTGGAGGCCCCATCCCTGGCAGTGTTCACGGCCAGGCTGGATGGTGCCCTGGCCAACCTGATCTAGTGGGTGGCATCCCTGCCTACGGCCGGGGGGGTGGGGGCAGCGGATCTTTTACCGTCCCTTCCAACTCAAGCCATTCTACGATTCTATCAAAATGAATTTTTTTTTCTTGACTTGGAATTATAATAGGCTCCCTGGGTGGTTAACTGTGGATAAAAACATCTCCTCTTAAGGAGCCTTTGTACTTTCAGGTGAAAGTTGATACATCAAATGTGTAAAACACAAAGTTTTAAAACTCTGGATTGAGCGAAGCCCTGTGCAGGGAATCAGAGTGCTACTGGTGACATTTTCTTAGGAACTGAAACAGCAGATGACCACTTCTGGCTCATAGATTCTTTCCTGTACTGTAACAGCTTCAACAGAAATGGTGACAGTGTTGTCCTCGCCTCTTCTTCCCCACTCACTAATGGCCTCTGCCTGGGCAGGCCCACTCCTTGGGATTGAAACAATCAGAGGTGAGAAGGGGTTCAGCCTGTGAATCCTACATCGTGAACAACTGCTCTAATCACTGAGCCCTAATTTTATAAAAGGGAAGAGTTGAAAGAGAAGGAAAAGCTAATTCTTCATCACAGTGGATGTCCTCCGAGAAAGCCTTTCTGGTTATTCCCCTCAGATTATCTGTATGAAATGACTCCTGCTTTCTGGATCCCAGTCAGTTTACGCATGAGCAGAGCTGCTGCTTCACAAAGCAACCCTGTAAGGACTGGGATGTGCAAACACCAGGAAACACAAAACCTGGAAACAGAGGGTAAAGAATTCAGACATGCCTTCAATGTTAGGTGACAACTGATCAGTTATTCTTAGGTCTGCAGTTTGGGAAAGGAGTGCCTAAATTCTGATGAACTCCCGCTCGAAATACCCATCTCCCTTCTATGATATGGTCTCTCTGCTCTTGGATCAAGTTCCCAAAGCAGTGGGAAACATCTTTGCACATCTGGATGACTTCTTCCAATTCTGCAGCCTGGTATCTGTAATGTCTACTTTGAGCTGATCGCTGACACCAAGAATGCCAGAGTCCAAAATCTGAACTGAGCCTGCAGGCAAACCTTCAGACCGACCATAACCTGTCTAGTATGAACTAGGACGGTCAGGACCCTGACTCAAAGCTGAACTAGAGTTTTTTTCAGAAACATCACAGTGCTCTAAAATGTTGGTCCTTGGCACTCTCAACATTATGAAGTGCAGAATCTCAATGAAAAACTTTGGTAAAAGCTTTCAAGCTCAGGCCTGTACTTGTTTTAATGAGAGCTATTCACTTATGTTTTGGGTGGACATTCAGTTCTTCAGTGAACTCAAATGAGTAAGTATCCCATACAGATTTCTCCATCAGAAACTTCTTCAGTTATCCACTTCCAATGAGATGTCAAGGGTAACAATCATATGGAAAATAGCTTTTGGTCAAATCGAGCATCTTACCATCTCGTGGACTTGTGATAACTGTCTCTAATGGCCCATTCATACACGTTTCTGGAGTAGCATAATAGTCAGATATACTGGGGCAACTCAGATGGCACCAAGCACTTACACTGAGCAATCGTGAATCATTTTGTAAGTGACCACTATCACTGACACGTGAAAAATGAGTTTGGTCTTGTAATTTCTCCTTTGAGTATAAAAAAAATGAGGTGTAATAATATAACTTGGTGCTCTTCAGTTTCAAAAAAACCCCAACCCAAACGAAACAAAAAAAAAAAACCCACCGCAAAAAAAAACAAATTAAAAAGCAGAATCTTCAGCTAGCAAGGGGAAAACTTGAGGTGAGTTATAAATACTGCACTGTCTGAGGAGTATGGGAGGGCAGAATAAGAACACAGGTGAGAAGCTGCCTGTGTGCCAGTACTTATTTTATTGCCTTGTTATTCTGCGGGATAACAGAGCCTTGGAAAACCTGCTCTTAAATGTTTTTCTGCTGATCTACAACACAGAACACTTCCAGATTTAAAACCTGATTTTAGAAGAACTTTTTTATGTTATCAGTATAATTTTCTACACTGTTTAGGCAAAAAGACTCCCTTTTTTTTAAAAAAAGTACTTCTTTAAAAAAAAAGAAGTACTAAAATGACCATCTGGGAGCCAGGAGGTGTTTTCTCCATCATCTTCATCCTCTTCAGAAAACAGAAACAAAACTTGTATTTGAATCTTTTTGGTTATAAAGGCTAATGTTGCCTCTTCTTAACATAAACTATCATTAAAACAAAACATGACTGCATATTGTATTTGACTTAAAAAAATCTATACAGAAAGATTTGAAGTCTACCTCTGATAAATATAGAAGCACATAACGGATATAAGACTTGGTCTACAGCCAACTGAAGCTGATAGGAGACTCCTTTAATGAAAGGGTTCAGGAGAGCATCATACAAAGTAAATGGATTAAAGTTTCTGAAGACATTTGGACTGCCTTTTAGAACTAGTTTTAATAATTGAAATGTACATTATTTCTGCCTTATCTCTAAGCCCCAAATATACACTGTGTAATAGCGTTAGCTAGAGTTAACCTGGCTATATTAGGCAGAACATTTTATAACTACTTACTGTATTATTCGTTTCCCCCCAGGCTTCATTTTTAATCTTCTCTTGCTCTTTATTTTGTTGTGCTTTTACAATTTTTTGCTTGATGCTTCCCATAGCATGGCACATCAGGAATTGCATTTTTCAGTATCTGAAATTTGAAGTCTAAATACTGTGTGGGGAAAAAAAACTCAAAGGGAATCCTATATTGATAGGCTGGTGCCCACATTTCTCTAGCTTCTATAGCTCTTTCTTGCTAAAGCCGTTGACCAGATTTGCAGAGTGGAGCAGTGTAATGTAGGAACAGGGACAACTGAACAACCCGTTCACTCATCTGAAAGGCCCAAACACTGCTGGCAACTTCCACTCTGCAAATAGTGCAACTTTAGAAATTTCTAGAAATTATACACAAAATTGGCCACAGTTGTGTTTCCTGTGAATACTGTTGCATTGAAAAGAGAGCTGATACGGGAGGGCAGCTGGAGAAAGGCTGACAAAGGACAACTTCTTACTGACAAAGGACTATTGATATCAAATGCCTGTAAAGTCAAGGTAGCAAAATTCAACACTGAAGCAAGACCTACCTTTCTAGTGACAAGGATAATTAAGTATCTGAACTTCTTCATACAAGGGACTGTGGGCCCACAATCACTGTTGTCTTAAGAATAGCAGTAGTTACTTTTGAAAGGCCACCTTCACCTGACTTCTATGAGAAGTACGGGGGCTGCACACATGAGCATCAGACTTCATGGCCATGCAATCTGCATCTCCAGTTCATCCCCACTCATCACAGAAACAGCCGGTATTGTTCTCTTAATTTTCAGAGCAATTGCTGCCATCCATTAACATTTCAGTAGCAATCAGGATATTGATATCATCAGGATCTCAACTACAGTCTATTATCTTAGCATTATCTTTCAGATACCTTCAGGTCAAGGAAGAAATTTTCCCTCCCAGTGGGTGCTAGGAGATGAGGGCAGAAGTAAGGGAGGTTGCCTTCCCAGGAAACATCAGGGATTGGCAATGGCTTGATGCAAGGCTGCGCACCAATATCACCGGTGCCCAGACATACTCTTTCCTAAGCACCTGCCTGGGGTATCTTGCTGACAAGAAGTACACTCAGTGTGAGGTTTCTGTCTAGAAAGAACTTCTCCCACAGTCAGATTATCAGAAAACATAGCAGTTTTTTGCATTTTTTTCCTTCTGCTTTACCTTCTTTTCTGCCCTGGAGGACAGTCCCACAAAGACTTTCCAGACATTCTTTACCTTATCAGTTTCTGTTCCTTCATGGAGACTACAGCTATTTGTGGTATGGTGCTGTTCTGTGCCTGCAGCACACAAGTGCTTAGTTTCTCAAGAACTGGAATGTCTAACTTAAGTCCCTATGCTCAGTATATGCAAGATCTGGTGAAATTTAATAGCTTATGATACACAAGAGGTCAAACCAGATGATATAATAGTCCCTTCTGGCCTCACATCTATGAAATATATATGTAGTATAATAGAAAAGTGCATAATATTATTGATTTATGGCAAAATTATTATGACATATGGCTGTACTTTTGAAGCAGATCAATATTGTCCATTAACGTGCACATTATTTAACTTTTACTGTTGCTTTTCCAGAGGATTATTCTTTGCATTTATACTCTGAGAAGATTGCTGAGTGAAGAGCACAGATTTGGGCTCACAAATATGTGGTAACAAAATGTGCACACTTGACAAGAATAATGTGTTTGTTTATGACATTGATGTTAGAAGATTTATTATGTTCTTGATTATTCATTTCCTCGCTTTTTTGCCTTTAGATTTTGTAAATGATGTGATAGGCATTTTCAGGGTCATCACCTAATGACCGTAACTGTTAGTTTAAATAAAAGGCCAGATTCTCTGCAGAATCCTGTACGGAATATGGCTCAGCGCTGAATTTTGCTGGGTCAGAGGAAAACAAGTGGGCCATGTCCATCTCTTTGCATTTAACCACCTTCGCACTGTGGGCGTAAAATATTGCCAGGCTGATACAGAATGCTTCTGCGGCTGAAGGACGCAATGAGCTTAAGCAACTGTAATGCAATCAAAGAAAAAATGAGAAAGTAATTTTCTTTGACCTTTTTTCTACTAATGAAAGAATAGCAATTTGACTAATGAGCTTCACCAAGAACACTCTCAGTTACAAGTGAAACAAACAGCAAAGAGAGACTGAGATACTTCTATTGAACTTCCAGGTAGTTCACTGAAAGCCAGCCCAGAAGGGTGGGAAGATGTTTAAACACAAATGAACAGCGTATATACTGCAAACCAGTTTGTAAATACTATTCTGTATACGCTTTGTAAAACCAAACGTTTACCTGAAATGCCACCAAGAGTTCATGTGGGTCCCAGAACAAAGTGCTCTACACTCTCCTTCCCCTTCCCTCCCATCTTGCCAACAGAGATGTATTATGTCCCAAAATATTACGCTTGTGACAAAATACCTTTTCTTTGTTCCCTATATTTTCTAGGCATAAAAAGAGGCAATAAACAACCCACTACAATTACTCACACTGTGCAAGGTTAAACACTTTCACCACTGTAAGAATAGGGCTCTATGTACTGTCATGTAGGTATGTACGTCAAGTCTAGCATGAGTTCATATGCATTCCTCAATTTTAAATATGATTATCTACTGAAACAGGACCTTAACAAATGTTGTTCTTTTAATATTAATAATGAATCCATTGAAATACATTGGATTACTTACAACAGAATTGTGTCTGATTTCAAAACTTTTTTTGTGAATATTAAAAATACATGCTTTTCTTCTGAACAAAGCTTTCAGACCCCAAGGCACCCTTACCTGTTAGAACCTACAAGCCTCCTTTTACAAGAAATGCAAACTCAAACAGAAATAAGTTTTGTAGTTTATAACTTCGGTCCTTACAAATCCATTTCATGCTTCAAGAGCTAGCTGATATTTCAAACGAAGCTTTTAGGTCCATATCACATTTTTAAAGTAAGCTTTTTATCTTGAGAACTTTAACTGTTATTTGAAAGTCAAAATATTTACATTCAACTACTATTTTGTTAAGATTAAAAGAAAGTTGATTCTGCTTTAAGGGCACATACCTTTAATTCACCAATAGAAGACAGAAGTCCTGCCCCGTAAGCACGTAGTTGTCCTTCTTGCTTGCAAAGGCCAAATTCAATCGTAAAAAAATAGCACTGTAAAATACACAGATAAACAGATACATATAGTGTAGCTGCAAACAGGCACTTCAGCAATGACAATTGGTACCATACTCATTTGACTGCCCCACTTCAGAATTTCATGTCTTTAATATAAATTCAGATAAAGTATGTTATTACTGCTAAGTACTTTAAATGTCATGTTCTGCAGTAAGGGATCTTTGCGCAAAAATATGAGATTCTGCTTTTCTTCTGGGCACTCAAGCAGTTCAGAGGAATGGCCAGTTAGGAACAGACGAGCAAGTTCATTTAGGTATCAAAGGCACTGATAGTAATCTGCAGAGATTTCTGACACTTTCTGAAATAAATGAGGTGGCTTAAAATAAAATCCTACAAGGTAGTTGGTCTGCCTGTCTAGGGGCCTCTGAAGATCTCTCAGATCTAGTTCAGAGCACTCAGCTGCAAGCTCAAGCTGATGCCACTTTAAAGTCTGGCCTGTATTTAAGTGCTGTCTCGAGTTAGAACTAACTTACTTAATAGGTACGTGCTTAAGAGCCTTCTTGAACAGAGGTCTTAGTCTTCACTAGATTTTACTCTGTCATAAATAAAGAACTAATATGCCACTTGGCTTCTCAAATTACAGAAAGAAAATTACAGTCAGTCAAATGAGTTCACTTGACCAATCCACTACAATTGTTCTTTAGGTCTACATTCAATCAGGTAACCTATCTGAGTGTAGAACCAATGAGGAGCTGTGAAAGAGATGTGCTAAATCAGTTTACCAGTACTGTACCTAACTTTGCTCTATCCATCCAACAAAGTCAAATGTTAGGAAGACCATAAGACGCACAAATAGCCAGCCTACTGTCCTCTACATGCAAAAGACAACAGTCACTCCTGCTCCTATGGTACTGCGTTTTAATTTGGCTTTGCTATGACACATCAAGATTGCTTTTTGACGTTAGATCAAACAGATGAGACTAAGCTAGTAACTATTTCTACATATGAAGGTTTTAAGTTGATTTCTAACTTTAAAAAAAAAAATATTGCATACATATATATATATATGCAGACACATACCTGACAATTTAAGTTTTTGTGCAAAGGGACATAACTCCTCTGAACCTAACAGATCTACGTCTCTCTGCAGGAAATATGAATTTAGAATAAGGAACAATCCAGTACTTGGTACTAAATCTTAAATTTTTCTGAATAACTTGAGAATGTATCCTAATCTAATTTTTTTTTTGTCCATTTCTTCCTTAAACTCCAATTCTTTCAGGCTGAGTATCACACTAAATGTAAAAGAGCAGAAATTAACCGATCTTTTAAGTTCAACAAATGTTTAGAAATTGAAAAATGATTCACATCTCTGCCTCTCATAAAAGTTCCCATAGAGCTAGTGATTCATGCAGCATGGCAGTATGTGGAAGGGTATAATAAAAAAGAATAAAAACATGAGTCCTGCATCTGATCCAAACCTGCTAAGTCAGCTGGGAAGAAGGAAAGGTTGCAGTGACTTCAAATGTCTTGAGTCAGATCTCATCACAGTAGTCAAATGCACAGATATCCACAAGAGGAGGTGAAAGCACAACATTGTCAAACAAAAAATAATCAGAATTCCCCCTCTGGTTTTGCTATTGACTCAGATAATCCAAGCTGCAGTATTTTAATTTTTTTTATTAGATGCAATGAGCTGATGTTACCACTTAAGAGAAAGGCCCAGACAACTGGTTTCAAAAAAAAAAAAAAAAAAAGCAGGAACAGTCAGATACACAAAATGACAAAGGCAGCACTGTAGGAGTTGAGCGAAGCTGAGAGACCTACTGTCAAGAAGAGTACAAACTTAGCTTCCTGGCCTAAATATTTTGCCAGGAAAACCTTCAGAGGGATACAGTCCTGGTTCTGCCCCTGCTGCCACTGTCAGCAATGAACCACTCAGCTTCACACTTAAATCCCACTAACATCTTTGAATTTTTCCTCTCTCTCTCAACTGTCTTAAAAGAACGCAGCGGGAGCTAGTTCTCACGTTCTGAACACAAACACCCTGACAGATACGCAGCACGACTGGGCTCCTGAAACGACACAGTGATCACAGTCATTTTCATTCTTAAAACCAGCAACAGCTAAAAACAGAGGGGTCTGGTATTTATCTGTTACAGATCTGCAAGAGCAGCCGTGACTTTGTCCCCATATGTGGGACACCTTTACTGCAGACCTTCCCCATGTAGAGGAGGGCCAAACTGATGTCATGCTGCTGCCAGGAGAATGCCCACTCGGCAATCCGTAAGGCCATCAGAGGGAAGGAAGAGAAATGCTCTCCACTTCCCTGAGGACGTGCACTCACGGGGAAGGAAGGGGCAGAAGGCAGAGAGCTCACACTGGCACAGGAGGGAGCAATCCCTGCTGCCCAGAAGTAGGGTGTCCACAAGACAGAGGGAGACCTCAATTTCATTCTTCTTCAATGGATAGACAGCACACAAAGAGGGACCTTTTTTCACTTGAATTGAAAAATTATTATTATTATAAAAGGGAGACATATTTATAAGCCAACACTTGCTGATAAGACCCTATCTTTCATATCGATAAGACTTGTACTCTCAGTATAACTAACTAAAATAAAATGAATACAAAATGACCAGATGATAAAATACATCTGTCTACTACTAACTTGTGGTGTTAAGCTATAGCGTTAAGGAAAGTCCTTCAAATGAAAAGCTGGTTTTTTGATAAATTTGCCATACGCAGCAACTACAGTTTCTGTATTTAAGAGAGCTCTGCTTAGCTAAGAAAATGAGATAGCTCACCCAATGCTGCCATCTTCAGATCATTAGCCAGCAATACATGATTCCCCCCACCCTCCAACTCGCAGAGACGCTCCGCAGGCTTTGGCAAGCTGTGCTCTCTAGTCTACAAACATCGAGGCATACTGATAAGAATGTTAAATATTAACTATATAGAGACACTTTTTATAGACCAGATGCATAAATACCCACTAGATGCTTCTCTTTGTATGGCAAACTATACTACCTGTGGTAGTCTATATTGTATACAGGATAACTGCACTGGAGTGGGAATGACTGAACAAAGAAATAGCTGTTGAGATGAGTAATTATTTTAAAGCCTCACCTGAAAGTAAATAGCTGATTATTACGTTGTTACGTGCAATCTGGTGAACGCAAGCACCAATGGGGGCATGCAGGCTCCTGTGTTCCGATTTCAAATCTTGGACCTGTCTCTGGCACGCTCCCCAGTCTATGGCACCAAACGTGTGGCTCCTCTACAAGCTACAGCAGTGTCCTGTCGTCTCACTTCACTTCCAGTTCCACCTCATCTTTGGGGTGAAGTGTAGCTCTGCTAGAGCCTATAGGTAGGCCCCTGAAGTAGGAAAGGTGCCTTTCCGTGCTGTATAAATTCTGTAGCTCTTGAAAAGCCTTCCACTGAAATGCTGGTCCATTACCCAAATCAGCAAAGTAAGATGAAGGATCAAAGTGCAAAATGAAGGATTAAAAATAATTTTTAAGCCAAGAGACATCAGTGTAATGATTAAGACTAGGACAGCAGGATTCTTTTTAAAATAAATAAATAATAAAAATTAAATTATTTTTAAATAAGTTATTTTAATCTATTTATTTTATTAAATTGAAGTATTTGAAAGATAATTTACATGAAATACTGTCTGCATACATTCAAAAATTATTAAATAGTCCATGGAAGAAAATTATATCAAAGGACATTAATTACTAATAAAGCAGATCTCTTCCTTCAGAGTCCCTGAATCACAAGTCATTGGCAACTAAAGCAGAATACCAGGCAAATATCACCACCATATGGGCATTAAACCTACACTGTCCTCCAGATGTTTGCAATTTCCCAGTGTCAGAGACAAGATACTGGGGTAGCTAGTCTGGTCCAGTATACGTTTGATCGAGTCAGATCAGTTGTCCTACGACTGACAGCAAAGATCAGAACAGATCAAGCCCTGGGAAACTCCAAGCCTGTTCTCCAGGGTAAACACAAAGTCAGCTCTTCGTGTTCAAGCACTGTCCTGCATTATAAACGGGACTACCAAAAAAGAAAAAGAAAAAAACAGTGACAGCTATGACAGCTAATCAAAAAAAATATTGTTATCCAAAGGTATTTAAAAATTGTCAAAGGCAGGAAAAAGGTCTGATAAGCTGAACTCTCCTCATCTGACTGGTTTCTAAGTCTTTGAAAATCACTCCTTACACCACATCATTTTGCATTTGGGAATCTCCCTCCTGGGACCTGAGCAAAGAGTTTGTGCAGGGAGTTAGGTGCTAACATCACAGAGTCAGTACTTCAAAATCTGACTTGTCCATAAAAAGGTCTTTCAAGCCATTCCACTTTCTTATTCTTTGAGACCTATATTTGTGTTCCCTTGGCAATTTTCAGCATGATGTATAATGTGAGATTTTATCTGTTCTCTAAAAGTACCTTGTAAAGATGTCAGGATGAGTCCTGAGAACACCAGCCACGTCAAGAGCTGATTCACTTGCCCTCACTGTCGCAAGGGGGAAGGAGGAGAGATTGAGTAACTGCATGACTGCAGCCCTAGCATGTGGAAAGGAATGTTCATCACACAGGAACCACTAATGGCACGGGGGCTACAGCCTCAAGCTGACATGGAGTAGCACAATCACTTTATATAAAATTAGTTGCACTAAAAGACATGTACAACTACAAATGTGTGTAAATAACTGCAAGTCCAGTGCCAAATAAACATCCTTAAGAAAACACCTTCACATTCTTTCCACTGGATTTATTATTTCAAAGGATATTTGAATGGACCACTCCTAATTCAGATGTGTGTGATACGTTCACAATATGCAGAGATTAATTCCTTTTTCTTTAGAAGGAGACCTTTGATATTTTAACTGTAAAATTATTCACCTAGAGATTAAATCTCTGATACAGTTCTCATTATCTTGTAAGAAGATAGTAATATACAACTGAAAGACTTTCAAAAAATCCCATTCTTAGAAATTAATCCTCAGAATTAATGAAGTAAAGATGTTTTCTTTCCCCCTGTAAAAGTTGCTCAAACTGCAAGCAAATGTTGATTCAGAGATATCGGGGACTCCGTTTGTGCTTGCTTTCTTCAGTCAGCTGGCACAAATAAAGTTGGGAATAGTCGCTTATTTTTCAGTATCAGAGATATCAATAGTCACTAAGAAAACAGCTGGCATTTCACATTTGACTGAATTATTTAAAATTCACACTCAGTTGCGTAGTATCAGGAATGCTCTGCTACAAGAAACACATAGATGTAACACAGGTAACCCAGGCAACTAGCCAGTACAGCCCGATGTTGGAGTCCAGACATCAAGCAATACCGGCTATTTGACAGCTATTCATGCGGGAACATTATTGAGTAGCAATGCAGGGAGATTTTTGAACAACAAATAAATCTCATGATGAGCTTGTGAATAGATCAAAAGCAGAAAAGAAGTAAAATTCAATGGCTAAGTCTTTCATTATAGATGATTCGACTACCTCCAACAAAGGCAGCGACCCTATTCACAGCCAACAGCATTTCTAAATAAGAAAACAAAGTTTAATTTTTCAGAGTTACCTTCCTGAAGCATTTTGTTTAGTCTGCCACTTTGAAATGTATTTAAGCTCACTGAAATGAGGTTTCCTTCGAGGATTTCAAAGCGTATATATTTAACAATATTCTCATTTTTCTCTCATCTGTCTGCTTTGCATTCAGACCTTTCATTAAGGGTGAACGCTTGGAACAATCTCTTTATGAACAGAAGTTTGAGTAGACGTGGTGCTGCTCATTAGAGCGCGCGGGGACAGACGCACAGCAGCCTTCACGTTTCTGCTGACAGCCACAGCACGCTGTAGCGCGACACGCAAATTCCTCTAATGCAGAGGCCTGGCATGCAGAGGCAGTGCAAGCATGCACTGTAGGGAGCACAGCGGGGCTTAACCCCCTGCGAATACTTTGAAATTACATGTTTCTTTGTTCAGGAGTTTCTGGAGAAAAACTCGTAATGGTAACCAAAGTAAAATCATCATCATGAGTTTGTAAGGAAGCAGAAAATGTACCTCAAGCAACACAATGCTGCAGGGATATCAGTAAGGAGGTAACTCTATACGTCCTACACTGGGGAGTCCAGACAACGTATGTGGCAGTTGCCTACCTCGTAGGTGTAATCCATCTTCTGGAATAAGATCTGGAGGACACTCACTACTAAGACCTTTGTGTCTCTTGAGAGAATGTGTCTTGCTGTTGTTCATCCTCACACGAAGGAGGCCCTCTTGCTACTCTAAAGAGCGGGCTGAGAGAATGGAGGACAAAGTGCTTCTGGGATCTTCCTGCTGCTGCCGCTCCAAAAGAAGTTAGTTCCCAGAGTTGGAGCCAATAGATATCCCACTCCATGTCTGCATTACTCCTCAACAGTATGAGTTTAGGCTTACTCTGCACAAAGATGATATTTGTCCACCCCTCCCGTTTTACCTCAGTTGAAAACCTGGGAGACCCATGGAGCTGCAGAATCAGGAACCTCAACACTTAAGCAGAAAGTGTTTCTGTGTAAAAGGCTGGTGTTTCCTGGGAAGGCAGCAATTCCCCCTCCAACAAAGCTACTGGGCACAGAGATGATCGGAAAAATCAATCCCACAAAAGCACACTTGTCTCAACTTGTTCAACACTGTCAGAAAAAGAACTCCTATTTTTTTCAACATAATTAAGTAATAGTGCTGAAGCTTAATATGCAGCTAAGGAGATGAGACCATAGAAACTATGAACTGCTGCTTAGATGATTTGTTAAACACAAGGCATTGAAGCCCTAACGCTTTACCCTTCCTATTTCCCCTTCCCTATCATTTGACTCTTATCTTGAACAACGTCTAAAACCTGAGGTTTTAAGGTTTATTAATTTCATATGGAGTTATTAAGAACAAATGATGTGCAATAATAAGCCATTCCCTTTCCACTTTATTTTACAACATGTAACGTGAATTCATGTTCAGTGCTCCCTATGATAGCCGAAGTGAGTATTTGCTCATTTCTTTTTCAAGCTGTTGCTTCAAATCCCAGTCGTCCAGAGCTTTCACATGTTAGCATAAGAGGCACAGTCAGTTTGGGACAAATATATATACAAGAGATCATTTAGCTGTCCTTCATCTGACAGCATTCCCATTTTATGAAGATTCATCAACCCTAGGACTGTTGCCTCAGTTGTGAACTGCGTTGCTTTGAAGAATACCTAGAGAACAGACAAGAACAACCTCGGACACTTGTCTCCCTCTGGCATTCAGAGCCAGCATCTCTACAAAAGCCCTTGGGACCTCTCTCCTACAACTACCTGGAGACCTCAGCACTGGCCCAACATAATTCCCCCTTCTCTAAAACGCCCAACTTTCACTTCCCAGCAAGCAAGTTAAGAAGGAGACTCAGAGGAGAAGACAAAGTTGCAACACTCCCTGAAATACCAAGAAAACCTCTTCAGGCTGGGGAGCCGGGGTCTGCCATTTTAGCATGCTGCAATGTTTTAAGAAAAGTGCATAAAGGAAAACTGGCACCGGAGCCTCTTCCACTTCTCCAGGGAGAAGCTTGTCATGGACTGGTAAGGTAAATCTACAGATTAACAAGCAGCAAAGGTGCAGCAACAAATTACAGTACAGGCAATCCTCATTTTATAAGCACAGTTTACTGAATCACTGCCCTATGCCAGTCCACTGTCAGAATTCATTACTGCAGGCTGCAAGGCCTCTTTAATAACTATCCTCGGCCAGCCCAGAGACAGACCCACAACATCCTCCCTGACAGGCATTCCCCTGTGGAAGGCACCAGGCACACGAGGTGCTTCTCACGATGCCATTCCCTGGAGCGGGTTGTATCCCAGCTACCTGCCAGGCCGCTTACTGCATATGGCAATCGCACTGCGAGGAGTAATGCCGAAGAGCCACTGAGCCTCCCGTGACATTTTAGCCAAGGAGGGGTATGAGGTTCTTCTGTACATGATCAGCAGGAAAAGTCCTAACGTATCCAACTTCAGAAGTCCTAACTTCAGAAAGGGAAGCAGCCTCCTGGGCCTGAAAGGATCTCAGAACTTTTGCAAGCCCTAAAATTGTGGGAGCAGAAACACATCGAACAGACAGGGACAAGTGGCCAGTGAAGTTTTAAAATTCTCGTTTCAAGGAAAAAAATGCACTATTTCTTTGCAGTCATATCCACTTCAAATTTATTTTTGAGGACCAAAAAAGGGTTAGGACTTCATTCCAAAAATAACAGCATCCACACTAGTGTTCTAAACGTCCTGCATCTATTTACTGAAAACTGATTTTAATAGCTAAGACTTGTTTTCAAACATCACAGTTTCCAACAGCAACACTGCATTTAAACTCAATGCTCTTTTAATCACATAAATGCAAAGGGACTTCCAAAAGCTTTTGTGGCTGTTAATACATTGGCTTAACTTGCCTTGCAAAAAATACCAAAAAGATAGTAGGCATCAGCACAAAAGTCTAAGTTCTATTCATGTCAAGCTGACAGACAGATCAAAGAAGAAAAGTAGCTCAGGGAATTTTAAATATCTATTAATTTTGCTACTAAAAATATATCCAAATTGAAGATGTTTTTCACAGCCCCAAACAAAATCATTTTCAAGTATAGTTGAGCATCTCCTTGTAGCTCCCTGATTTTCAGCAGTGAGGACATGTAAAATCAATCTGTCACAAGCACAGCGTAGTCAACTGAGTCACCATTGAGCTACCTGCTAGAAGTCTGTAAACACAAAGCAAATCACATGAACATGTATTCAGCAAGGTGGAAAAAAGTCATACTGAGCAAGTACCTGTGAGCAAAGAGATCACAGCTCTCCACTGTACTGAAGTCTACGTAATTTACAGTGGCTGTGGTCTAGAAGTGACTTACCAAACCTGAAGATCATTCTGAAATGGTCGCTAGTGATTGGTTCCCACTGATATGCAAGATTTCTGTGCTCAAATAGGTCCTAAATTCATTGTAGATGTATAATATGGATCTGTTCATAAGCTAATATGTTTATTCAAAGTTGAAAAATTAATCCTATAAAGGTACTTACAGTCTAGAAATGCAAAATGTCTTGTTAAACTACAATTTTAGCCACTTCTATACAGTCAAACTATATAATTGTAGCAATTACAGCCTACTGATTCAAGGGAGGGAAGAAAAAACTTTAGAAAAGGATTTTAGTATGTTTTATGGGGATAAAAGGATATTCTGGGAGTATCCACTCTTTCCAGCATGTCTTGAACAAGCTCTGATTTCAAACTGTTTTATCTAGCACTATTAGTAGACACCACCTTTATCAATGTCACAGTGATGATCTATAGGAAGTTCTCTATAACATACAGAAAATATAAAGCTCACAGATACTAACTGAAACAAGGTTATCTTGTCAAAGCTAATGCTTTGTCTGATGCAAAAGCAAAATCCCAAACCGAGCCTGAACATAACATGCGCATTGATGGTGGGGGCTGTTCAAACTGTGCCTGAAATAGTACCATCATGTTGATGCTCTGTGACCTTGTGCTGAGTCAGCTTCAGCCACAGCTGGAATCAAACCAAAACAACCAAAACCAACAGACACAAAGCCCTTCTCCATAAACTTTTCTTGGGCTTCAACAATGCGCTCAGGTTTAGAAGACTTGCTTTAACTTTCCAAAATCAACAAATCAAAAAACCCTTTATACAATAACAGTAGAAGGCCTGCCAGCACTGAGAAGTAGCTAACAGAATTTGTTGCATGCTGTCCCACGTGAGCTAGGTTTGGACCGAGAAAGAGCTACAACTGCAAAACCATGAGTCCTCTGGAGTTGATTCTTTCCCTGCAGAAACCCACATTCCCACATTCCATAACAAGTTTTGGCAAGTAAAGGATTAATATTAATATTAATTTTACAGCAACAACTTCTACCTTCATTTGCATGTGTACAACCATATTGACTTTTAGAAGACTACGCATGGAAATGAAGGTAGCATTTAGCCCAGAGACCTAAATTCATTGAAAGCAATGGCAAACCTCCCCTTGGCCTTCTGTGGTGTCAGAGTTGGATGTATAAATATATAATTAAGCTATACTTACAAAATGATTATGGTAGATCACCCAAAAATATCTCAATTAATAATTTATGGAATCATATTCCATCCAGCACTTTGATGCCATTTGATAGAAAAATGACGACAGGCACAAGAACTGCTTCCAAAGCTGCAGCATTAAGTAATTAAGCCCTAGGCATAGTTAGCTCTTTATGGATACCAGCCATATTTTTGTCTTATTTCTGTACTTTTATCTGTGCATACAAAGAAAATGCCCAGGAACATGCTGGGTGAGAGAATTAGACTGAACACATGCGATATATTCAATCCTTGAGCCAGTATTTAAAACTATTCACATTAGTGCACAGTTCTGAATATTAAGTCAGGATCTTTTCAGCGCTGTACAGACATGAATTTTAAGACTCCTTCCATAAGAAGATGGTATTTGGGTTATGCATAGTAGCTACATGTATCAACGTCCCTTCTGGAAGCAAAATTATTTACCGAAACATTCCACACAATAAAAAGGCAAGCGCATGGTTTGAGGACTTTCCTCATTAAGCATAACTGGTTTGGTTTCTGCCTGAAAGCAGAATCTCCTGGCTTGCTTTTCCAGATGGGCCCAGTGACCTCCGAAAGGAGGGACGGGTGTGCAGGGTCGCAGCTGTGGCTGCACTGCACAGCGCAGCAGGGTGCACAGATCCCTGAGCAAGGCGAAGGTGGAGCTGGCCCACCCCGACAGCACTGCCAGTCCCAGCCAGATAACCGGGCAGCTGCGTTCAGGGCTCTGCTCCCAAGACAGCCCCAGCTGCAGGCATCAAAACTTTTTTTGCACGCCACTCCTCAGCTGCTCTGGCTCCATGGGAAGCACGGATAAAGCCAGCTCCCCTACCTGTGCACCCACGGAACAGACACTCCCTCGGTCCCAACTGAGCCCTAGACACGGATGAAATGAATTGCCACGTGCTGAGCTCCTTCACTTCCCCATATACCTGTTGCTGCTGCCAGAGGATCTCCATGTCTTGTACAACTGATTCAATTACCACTCTATGTTAGAGAATCTCACAGATTTAAGTAAAAATAAACAAATGCAATAGAAAAAGCAAGGAGCATTATACAAATTACTTTGCTAGTTTGCTTCGACACCTACGTATTCCTCTAAGAATACTTCTTAACGAGTATGGGACATACTACAGTACACAAATACAGCTTTAGCAGCATGAGAATCCCGAAATTCTGGACTGTAAATGAATACATTTTACAAGTGAGTTTCACATGTATGTGCTAAGATCAAAGAAAAGTAAGTGTAGCAATGTCAGTATGAATTATATCTACGCAGAGCCTAGGATCGTCTCTTTCCTTCAACGTATCAGTGAAGGCACAAGGGCAGTTGGGAAGAGCAGCAGCAATACATTCCAAACTTCTCTTCTGCTTTTTTTCCACATTTTCTTTATTTAAACCTTTATTTCTGTAATTTCCACCCTTTGTTTGTAGTTATTACCCAAAATAATTGTGCAATTGTATCTCACAAACGCTTATGTTGGGTCCTTTCTTCTCTCCTAGTTACATACGTTCTATAAAACAGACGTTATGCCATTTTGGTAATACATTTCCTACTCTAGGTTGAAAGAGAAAAAAAAATATGCAAAAACCCTATCAAAATTCACAGACTCTTTCCACCTATTCCTCTATCTATCTCAACTGAATTGAACACCAACATGGTAGATGCTTGCCACTTGCACGCACTCCTAAAACCCACAAATTCTTCCTGAGCTTTTTCTTGAGTCTCAGTTTCATTACTGTTGTAGCAGAGCACTTGTTCAGAGTGCGAGCTACTGAACTACCAGTAAAGATTACTATTGCAGAATCTGCAATTTCTTAATGAAAATGAAATTGCTTCTGAAAAATAAACAAACGTAATTAGCAAGCCAGTGCTGTGTGAAATTTGCACCATTCTCTTGTTAACCTATATGTCAAAATGTATTACTTGTGTGCATGTAAATTTGCATTTGAAGTTCAGTAACCTCACAGATTATGATCTCACCACTTTTGGAAACATAATGCTACAAGAAATAAAAACAAATCCAGTGTCTGGCTGTAATTTGTTATTTTATTAGAAGCTTTTTCTTTAGCGTTTCTAACTGCTTAGGGCTTGATCTTCATAAATTGCATCCCGTCTAAAAGGAGCTATATTATTTCTACAGAGAAATTTCTAATTCCTTGCCTGCTCCCAATTAAGTCAAATTAGTTCTATCTTGCATCTAGCTTCCTCATTACAGGATTGGGCCCAAGCATACAAACATACAAGCATGTTAGATAAAAACACTACTTCTAGTTACTTGTGAGTGCAAAATTTGGTCTGTTAGGACAACCTGAGATCCTCTCAAGCAGCAGGTCACTGACCTGACCAACTGGGCACCCTCAGCATCAGGTGAGCCCTCCTTCATGTTCTTAACTTTGAGTGACACAGTACAAAGCACGAAATGTTTCATTTCCAGATGTAACACATCCTATGTTGATCTACTTAGCCCAGAAACTAGTTAAAGCAGGAGGTTTGTATTTAAAAATGTTTTGAAACCAGTATTTTATACTACACCCTAGGAATGAAAAAAAACCCACAATTCCGCCATCTATTCCAGCTCCCCACCTTAACTGCAGTGGCTGACACAATCTGATTTCTTCACCATCTAAATTACTTCTCCCACGCCCTCACAGAGTTTGCAGCAGCAGAATCACCCCTTTGTACCTTCTGGTGATCACAAACTGCAGGGACCTGTATCCTTGAATAGTGATGGTGGCTGATAAACGAAGATGGATCCACTGAACTCTACTTCCCTCCTGCACCTGGATGCAGCCCATTTCTCCCGTCCCTAAGCAGCAAACCATGTCAGTTCTACATCAGGTCCACTCTTCCAGGCATGCAAAAGGCTCCCACTTCTACAGCAAGCACAGCCAAAACTGGCTTAACTCTGCAGTGCTGCTCTTAACTAAAACTCAGAAGAGGGGCGAACTGCTCATTTACTCCACTCCCCAGTATGGTGGTTAAGACATTCTCTCTTTTTTATTTTTTTCCAGTTCTAGCTGGGAAGGTGGAAAGGGATCAGGGAAGGAATAACATTCTCAAAGTTACAGAGCACCTTCCACATGATAAATAACTAAACAAACAATTGATTCTCAATCCAGAAAAGAAGACAACTAAGGGAGAAAATGAAACAGTTCTGTAAAGTCAGGATGACGTAGAGGAAGTGTACAGGGATGATTTGATCGTTCTTCCTTCAAATAGAAAAAAGCTACTAGGAATCAAGTTAAAAAGGAGACAGTTCACTGCACAGTGAATAGCTGAGCCATAGAACTCTTTGCCAAAGTTACCACAGGTACTAAAAATTTACTTGTCTTCAAAGACAAACAGCTATCTCTGGACAGAAATCTATTCTGGAAAATTAAATACGTAGAAACCACATCTGGTTCTCAAGAGTTCCCCAAGTTTCTGAGTGATCAGAAACTTGAAAAACATTTGAAAATAATTAGATAGGCTCATCCTGCTCTTAGATTTCTCCCAAGCAGCTATTAATGACTGCACTTGGGCACAAGGCACCAGCCAGGCCGCCTCACCAGCACAGCATTCTTACTGATCCAAACCTGGAAACAGACTCTCTCCAAACCCAGAACAAAGGCCTCAACAGACTGTCACAATTCCTGCAGAAAACATTGAGCATTTGTCCCATTTCAGCAACAGAAGTCTTCAAATTCTCCCTGTAGTAACTTCTCTGGAGTGCTGGCTTATTTTTCTATAGTACAGAGCCATTTGTTTTTGAGCTACAAAGCTAGTTAGGCATCGCTGCTGAGATTTTGTTCTTGTGCCATGGATCTCTGACGTGATGACTGTGAAAATGCACTGCAGGGGAACACTGCAGTATTCTGAAATATTAAATATTGATCCCTGGAATCTACAAGTTTTTCTTCCCTTTAGTCTGGTTCTGTGATATATGTACTATTTTTTCTGCTTGCCTATTTGATTACATATACTGGAGGAAGGACTCGACATCAGTGCTTCAGCTACTTTATCAAAAAGTATTGCTGAAAGAAACCCTTAAAAATTAGGACCGTTACCTGTTATTAATTCCTTTAGAACATCATGCAGAGCGAATCACAAATTAGGGCATGCTTTTAGAAGAGCAGTCAGTGTGCCCAGCAACACCTCACCAATCAAAGGAAAGTAATCCACCAGTAAGTTATCCTTCTCTTCTGATACAAACAGACCTGTATGACTTTGTAATGATTAAGAAAGCCACATGATTTCACCAGTTTTTTCTTCTGCTTCTTATATCAGTTTCAGGTTTTGCACTTGGGCAATTCCCAAAGACAGCCGCATACGAGTGTTTCGGTCGGGTCAAAGTCAGGAACAGAAACACAGCCCCGGCCATCTACTGATGAACAGTACAGATCACAGTATTTCCAGTCTCATGCTCTCTGGCAGGACAATGTCTGGCTATTGTGATCCATCATGCGTGATTTCAGTTTTATAGTCCTAGCTTTTACCCTGGGAACCGGCTCATCTTCCCTAAGTGACACACATCCCAAATAGATAATTTCATATGTCTCTCATAAGTCAGCCAAAATTTACTCAAGCAGTTTTTAAATCATATTCAGTCCCAGCTCTTCATGCTGCAGCTTCTTTATTCATTAACTACAGGTGCAGCTGGAAGCAACTCCTTTGCAGGCAATGCCATTTTGTCACCCCTGGACTTAGGGTACTCGCTGTGCTCACTCGGCATTCATCACACAGTCATGGCATGCCACTCGGATACAGGAAAAAGACCGAGCAGAGATTTGGATGTTAAACTTCAATGTGGCTCAGTGAATGCCACAGCTCTTGGGCTGTAATACCAGGTTTCAGTTGGCCAATACATAATTATTTTTATATGGCAGAATAGCTTCAGCAGGGAAGCCGATCACAGACATCACAGTGGTTAGTTCACTGTCTATCATTTTGCAACTACAAACAAGAAACATGCAAGCTGTCTTGATTTTTCAGACGCGCAATGGGAATGTTTGAAATCTCAAATATTTTCATAGTTATCTTCTCAGTTCTATTTGTTCATTCATGGAGGAAGACAGTAATCCAGTTCACAAGCTGTACTTTTGGCCTAGCACTAGCAAATAGCCCCTCTGGGAAGTCTAATCTGTTGTTTGTGAAGATGAGACACTGCAACAGTCTGCTCTGTCTAGTGAGACCACAAACACCCCATCTAACCTAAGTTACCAAACGCCAAGTTAGTCTTTATCTGCAGTGCTTCTGTTTCTTTCATTCTGGTTATCTCCTCAGCAAACACAATGTGTAATTGTCCTAAATTATGTGCCAGTTCAGCGTGGGAGAAGAACTAGAACGAAGTCAACAAGACCAGATAACATAGATCCCGACGGAAGACAGGCAAGTAAGCTCACAGGAATTACCACTGGCTTCACCCAGAAAGGTGGTTCTAAATATTGTTTTCACCCCAGCATATATCTTTAAAATATTTTGTATGATACGTACACAGTAAATTAAATTCAGCTTTAAGAATAAACCATTGGCCTCAGTCATCACTCAGGCATGGTAAAACATTTAGAGGCATAACAAGCCTGAAATGCATTTACAAGACCTCATCACACACAATTCCTTCAAATTCAGAAGCAATTCACTATTGTAGTTTTCCGCATGAAGGACAGCAAAACCATGAGAAATTTCTTGTCCAGCTTCTTTCAGCTGTCCCAGTCTGTTAAAATACCAGAACAAATATTATCAAGAAAGATGAAAAAGTGTCAATTTTACAGTTCTAGAGAACTGCAGGTTTAAATGTAATTTCCAGTAAGAAGCAATTGGAAAAAAACCCTAGCGCAACTAATTAGTCCCTAATGACCAAATTCTTGGGTGGCAAGATTTGGTGATAAACTGCATACAAATCATAGACACTCTGCTAACCTTCTCTTTCCTGAGCCACCAGTTAATGTGCTCCACTGAATTTTATATTTTATAAACGCAAACACATCCCATACATCCTGCCTGATGAAGGGGCAACCTGAGCTGCGCTGAAAGGGCCTACAGGTGGGTCGGCACAATCCCAGGCACAACTACAGGCTGGGTGGAGAATGGATTGAGAGCAGCCCTGAGGAGAAGGACTTGGGGTGCTGGTTGATGAAAAACTCAACATGAGCCAGCAGCGTGCGCTGGCAGCCCAGAAAGCCAACGGTGTTCTGAGCTGCATCAGAAAAAGTGTGGCCAGCAGGTCAAGGGAGGTGATTCTCCTCCTCTACCCGGCTCTTGTGAGACCCCACCTGGAGTACTGCATCCAGCTCTGGGGTCCCCAGTACAGGAAAGACATGGAGCTGCTGGAGCGAGTCCAGAGAGGGGCCACAAAGTTCATCAGAGGGCTGGAGCCCCTCTCCTACGAGGACAGGCTGAGGGAGTTGGGCCTGGAGAAGAGAAGGCTCCAGCTGATCGCAGCCTTCCAGTACCTAAAGGGGACCTACAGGAAAGCTGGAGAGGGGCTGTTTATCAGGGAGTCCAGTGATAGGACAAGGGGGAATGGGTTTAAACTAAAACAGGGGGGATATAGATCAGATTAATTAGGAAGAAATTCTTCCCTGTGAGGGTGGTGAGGCACTGGAACAGGTTGCCCAGAGAAGCTGTGGAGGCCCCATCCCTGGCAGTGTTCATGGCCAGGTTGGATGGGGCTTTTGGGCAACCTGGTCTAGTGGAGGGTGTCCCTGCCCATGGCAGGGGGGGTGGAACTAGATGATCCTTGTGGTCCCTTCCAACCCAAACCATTCTATGATTCTATGAAACAACTGAGCAGGAGCTGGGAGTTATTTTTTGCCATTAGCAAGAGAGACAGGATCCTGCTTATCAACTTGCAGCTTTACAAAGACAGCTGCTCTCCGGCTCCCAAGTCCACAAATTACACAGTAATACTGAAATGTAAACTGAGGTATAATTTTTTGTAAATTTTTTTCTGACAAAACCTTACGTTACATGCTGTTAAATGTGTTGTAAATGATATGTTATATAAATTAGTTGAAACACCTCACATCAAGTCCTCCCTACAGCTTACGGTTTGATAGGTAAGCAGAAAAGACAGTCTTTATTTTTTTACTATGTGAAAGTAGAAAGACCAGGGATGCTTCAAAAATCAACTCAAAAGCATTTTTAGAAAGTCACACAGAGTAGCACAAGACATCAGTAATGACGATAATAATAATTAGCACCCAGGTATGCATGGCCAATATTGTATCTTCTCAACTAGTAACTGCATTATACCACACTACAAGAAGGAAAAAAAAAAAAAGGATTCTGAAAATATTTTCTCTCGGTAACCTATCTCTCAGACATTTGTTTTTCCCTCTTCTTTCTTTCTTACTCTCCTAAAACATTGTAAAGGAAACAGCAAATTTCAAAAAAACACTGCAAAGACAGTCTTCTGCTCTTTCAAAATTCCACTCTCATGGTAAGAATGATTAAGTTTAAAAAGAAGCAGAAGCCATTCCTTTCTCCTTGCCCTTATCTGATTACCAGACTCAAACATGAGGATCAGGGGAGCTCGCATCCTTCCCTTTCAACCCTCTTCCCCTGAAGCTGTCCTTCCCCCTCAGCTAGCCAGCACCAGGGCCTCCACAGTGCTCTCCTGTTTAATCCCTGCCCTCAGTGGGGCTGTGCAGATGTGACTAATTGCAATTTAGCAAACACTTCTAGTCTGCCTAGGGACCAGCTCCCACTTGCTCTACATCTACCGTGTCAGCTCTGCAGGGACAAAAACATCAGCACGCTGCCTTTTCAGCTCAGAACTGATGGGTCACAAAAAGCAGATTTATCAAGGCTGATACGCCGTGGCTTTTGAGAGCAGAATGAAGAGAAAGATTACAAGATCACCTGTAATAATTCTTCCCTTTCTGGTCTGAATTCCTATGAGGTGTTTTCCTCTCTTCCTAAAGCCATTGTCCTCCCTGTAATGGCTCAGCTGTTAATGTCACTATCTTTTGAAACAGGTCATGCTAATGGCAAGCTTGCTTTGGGCATATTGCTTCAAGCTCATTAATATGCATGTTCTCTCTCTGTTCATTTGTTTCTCTATTTACTTTGAAGTTGCCTCACTGGAACCTGCGCTGCTTTTCTGCGTTAAGACTCTTGGCTGGCATTTCTCTGCAAACTGTGTCTGCGGTTGTTTCCTGGCATGGAAACAGGACGGAATGTCGCCTAAGTCAGTTAATAGCACCTCAGGTGACATTTGGTGCCCAGCTGAATTAATTTCTTGGCCTCCTCACCCTCACTGCTGAGAGGTGTTCTTTATACTTGCTCTCAAGCTGACTGTTTACATTGCAAATTTTAGGGCAAGGAACATCTCTGGATTTGTCGAGCACCTGCCCCAGGGGAGTACAGCCCCTCATTGTGCTTCTTTGAAAAATAACACCAGCTGGGTTACCTTAAGTCTCTCTCTAAACATCTCTTCCACTTGAAAGAGCTATTTCCAGCATGGGAGGAGAAATCAACTTTGACTCAGATATCAAATTCTCAGTGTGATAAGAGAAAGTGATTCAGCTGTCTCCTTTTATTTTTGGTGTTGTGATTCAGGAGCAGCTCATTGTTCGGATGACAGTCAGTCATAACTGGGAACTTCTGTGAGGGGGAGGAGTAAAAGCATTTATATAATATTCAGAGGTCACTTTATATTAATTTCTCTCCCCAAACAGATCAGTCCCAACACTGTCCTCTGCAACAAGTCCATGTCATCCATGGTTATTTGGGGGTGAAAGACTTGGACATACTCTTTTCCTCAGAGTACCTATAGGGACAGCCAGTTAGCTAGTTTCTCTTGAGGCTGCAGGTCATGACAAGGTAGGTCTTCTTCCTACTAAGTCCCTTCCTAGCAAATGTGCAAACAGACACACAACCTTCATAATTCCGCCATACAAAACCCAGTTTATTCTCAGTAGACATCCATTAGAAAACCAAGGAACACACCCTGAAGCATGTGAGAGGAATTGCCCATGAGCAAGACATCGAGCCTGTCTAACTAAGGAGGGAGGCCCATTTGATTAAATAAATTTTGTGGCCAATTCTGGAGGGCTACAGAAGAAAAAGCTAACAAATGGGTACAAACTCCTTTTACAGCACATGGGACTCTAAGCCACTGCAAAGCCAGTGCATCAAAATTATTACAGTTTAATTGAATCTGGTTTGAATCTGTCTTCAATACTGTGTTCAAGTTATTTCCAATCCTTTAAAACCCCACTGCATTTCTTGTGTAGAAAAGCAGTAGTATCCTGGGTAAGATTTAAATAACCAATTCTTTTGTTGGTTGTCACAGAGTTTTTCATGAGATAAAATATTTAAATATATATTTGGGTTTTAACACTACACAGTTCATTAAGTTATTTGCAGCATTAGTTTTAGCAGGACCCATAAAAGGAAGCATATGACAAGTTAAAACTTCTTGTTAAAACAACATACAACTATTGTTAAAACTGAACAGAGCAACCTACATCGTGATGCAAAGGGCTGCATACGAGTCATTTGGAAATGGCAATACCGCAGGGCTGACAGGTGGGCAGGAGGCAAGAGTCCTGGCAACTTGGCAGGGCCCTTCAGTGTAACCTGAGGGTCCCTCACACAAGGGCCAGGAAGGCTCCAGTTAGGTGGTCAGTAGCATCTAACATCTCTAACACACGGCCTCTTCCAGTTCACACTATCTACCGGCATTTGAAGCAACATAAAATTCATCTCATAGCCACTGGCTGAGGCACTTGACCGAGGTTTAGATCTACTGCTCCACATCCTTGGCTTAGTAACTTCATATTCTCCAACAGGAGCAGTAGTAAGGATGCACCGTCATCTCAAAATCCATCACAGACTACAATACAGTGAACAGCTGCAAAACAGAACAGCGAGTACAGAAATAGCAGCGCTAAAAGCCAAAGTGGCCACCTGTGGAGGAGCTAACAGTGTAGAGCTGAGTGCACACACCAAAATGTTTTTTTTGTTGGGGGTTTTGTTGTTTTTTTTTTCAAAATTACCTTGCTTACTTGTTTTCAGCACCTTAAAGTAGACAAAATCCATCTGAGCTAGCCCTGAAAATTGGCAGTTATTCCACAAAAAAAAGTAAATCTGACTGCCTGAAGACTACCTGTTCAGCTTTGCTTTGCTTCAATTAAAAACAATGGAAAAATACCTAAAGCTCTGTGATTGTCACATCATAGTCACCTGCAACCTGAAAAGGCAGTCAGCTCTAATAAGACAATACATGTCACTTCATCAACCAAAGAGGAAGACAGATGAGAGAGCATGCCACAAAAAGATTTTGACTCACAGTGGCTAATTTCTGAACATCTTCATCAGACGCTCCCAGTGAAGCAAGTCCTATCTCTTGTGAAAACTGTGCAAACTTGGGATCAGCAAGTAGAGGCACGTGTCCCAAGAGTTCATGGCACGTATCCCTAAGGGAATGGAAATGAAAAGAGAGTCATTAGAGAAATTAATTCCATAATCACTCCATAATTAATTTAACATAAGCCATTTTACATGGATCTGACCTCTATTTTAGAAGTCTTACCATGAAACATGGTTTTTACAGTGTAGTAGTTCTTCCCTGTATATGGTTCTGTAGAAACATACAGGTTTGCTTCTATTAAATGGGTTATATGTCATTTAACCCCATCGATTTCGTGATTTCCCCATCATTTCCACATTGAGTGGGAGGGCCTGATCACTGCTATCTTCCAGGTTTAGTACCGTGGAGACTGAACTGCCCAAAGGAAAGCCAGATGTCTCACAAGCAGAGTTTTCAGCATTTCTCTCCACATGAATCAAGTCCAAAATCCAACACATTCCCTCTTCCTCTTCTCCATTCTGCACCTGGGTAACCAAACATTTTGCCACTTGCCACTAGAAATTCAGGGCAACATTTACAGAGGTTTCTGTGTGCTTAATTTCTCATTTAGTCCTGGCTTCCTACTGCAATTACTGGGCACTTTTGCTATGCGGTCCACTTTACACCAAGCAGATTTCAGAAAAAGCAGAGAACCCGAATCGTTTCAGAAAGAACTACTGTCCACATCTGTAAGTGCATTATTAGTCACAACAAAGTGCAGACATAAGTGTACAAAAACCTGCTAACCAACCTAACGAAAGTGCACATGCATCATCTACAAAAGCTCTCAAACGATTGTGAAAGTTTTGGTGCATTTGTTCACAGAAAATAATGGACTTGGTAGTAAAGTTCACTTTAAAAATCGGAACTGACATTTCCTTTGCTTTTGTCTCTTCAAAGACATTTCTCTCTCTCTTTTTTTTTTTTCTTTTCCTAAGCTGTAAACAAATGTTTTAAAGGCAGGGAGAACACATCAAGTTTTCTGCCTTCCATCCAAAATCATCCAATTTGTCTTTTATAAACTATTTTCGTTTGAAAAGACACAGAACCTGACACTTCAGATAAATCACGAACAGGAAAATAACCCTTTATGTAATTTAAAGTCTCCCTACTCGGTACTCTTCACCAAGAAGCCTGCACCAACTATGTCTAGGTAGACAGTAGCAGATTCTGAACACATGCAAACGAAGATTAGCATTTTTAGCATTCCTGGTTTGCCTCACCAAAAGCTTATCAAATATAGTTCCAGTATTGGAGGGTTACATACAAGTCTCATTTCTCAGTCCAGATGGCCTCACTGACTGACTCTCACCAATATCTGCTCATGTTATATTCATACTTTTTGGTGAGACAAGCACCGCTCTGAAGTTGTTCATCAGAAGTTTAAGCCAAACTCATACACGAGTAATTCGTTCAACAGTACAGAGGAATTACCAAATCTCATTTCTCTTCCTTCCTAAGCTCACATATTTCCCAAAGAGGCAGAGGAGGTACACAGATACTCTTGTGCCACTTGATGAAACAAACGGGGTCCATGTACAATGAGTAAGAGATCCAGTTGCAGAAATACAAGCTAAACACTCAAATTTACTGTATGCCAATATTTCTAGTCAACACCTATGAAATATGTTGGATACGTACAGTTGGCCAGGAATAGTATCAGACATCATACCTACATAAGGAAAATTGTATTTGTTTTCCACTGCTTGGTAAAGCTTGTCCTTTCTCCTGAAAGTAAGCTCTTTCCTCCCTTGTTTCCACATCATTGCAAGTCATTTCAGAGCCTGGGAAACTCCTGATTTCTCCTTACCTATTCTTACCTATTTTTCTTCAAAAGCAGCTGGTAAGAAGGTTTTTCTTTTATGATTTCCACCCCCCTCTCCTTGGCGATGCTCTCAGTCTTGCAAGATGATCAAAGGTCCCGACCATAAGACCCATAGCTTAGATACTACTCCCTTCCTCACTGGAACTCAGACTTGAAAAATTGGCTGGCACTGCATGGTATCCACCTCCTTGTTCAGGAGATGGTTTGCATCACGTGAGCGGATAATCTTCAAATGTTAGTGACCGTTCTTTATTTATTCAGTTCCAGTGACAGCAATTTCTTCAGTCACCTCCTGAAACATTTAGCTTGCTGACAATCCAAAGAACAGCAGGGAAATGGAGTTTGCAGTCTGATAGGTCCACCCAGAGAATTCCCAGTACCAAACAATTCACTGGAGGAACCTGATTCCTCCAGCCATCACCTTCCAACACAGAAATGGGCCACATTTGCTGGAAGTCCAGAGCTCTAACTCCACTTCCCATCTTCACTAGAGAAATCAAAACCGATTGCTGAGCACTTCACCTATGCTACACTGCATCAGTCCAGATACATTTAAGATAACTTCATATCAGTATTTCAAATAACAAGAGCAAAGAAGATACAGTAGGACTGGCTTCAAGTTCCCGGCTTCAGGTAAGCACGCTTGTCTCCAGGCAGGCTTCTACAGCAGCATCACCACTATTAGTAGCTGAGTGAGTGTCTACAACTCTGTTTCCCTTGTGCTGAGGTAACAACTCCCAGAAACAAAAAAGTGAAGACGTGTTATTTCTAGTTCTGGGACACAGGCTCTTTGTGTCACTTCCATCCTTGCAGGCAAAATGAGAACAGACAAAGCCAAGCCCTATTAACTTGTCTCTCCTGACACGGGGAGGAGGATGAGGAGGCAGCAGATATTTCTCTTCTGCCTTTAGCTTATAGATTCTTTGATCAATACTACGCAAAGTAGTATTTTGAACATGCAGTTATAAAGAGGGGAGCTTAAAAGAAAAACATATGAACAAAACAAACAAACAAAACAAAAAAAAAAAACCCAAATCTTCCAAGCAGAACCACGAACAAGCATTTGGGACAGCCATTGGAGTCTCTTAGATTTCCCTGTCAGTCTGGCCCTTTACAGATAGTCTGAACAATGTAACTCTTCGCTTAACTACCAAGGCTTGATTCTTTTGTTTTATTCAGAAAATAATTAAGTTCCTTTAATTTATTCATACCCATTGCTCAGAGAAAATAAGATTTTTGTAATGCACTTCTCACAGCAAAAGATTTTTCTGGGAGTAAATTAGTAAGCAGAGCAGAGGAAATCTATATAGCTCTGTGAATGCAGTAGAAACATAATGAAACTCAGGAAGAAATATTTTAAAATGCATATAGTAGTGATACAGATCAAACCAAATGAACTCTCTAATTTGTATCTAGCTCTATAGCCTGGGTGTTAAATCTGATGGAAAGCCTACTGAAGTCAAAGGAAGTCTTTTTACCAGGTTTATATCACTGAAATGCAACATTCAGCAAGCCAAGGACCCGCAGCAAACCTCATTATGGCCCCATACATCAACCACCAGATCTTGGGGCATTGCAGCTACTGCAGAAGATGAAGAGCTGTCCCCACTCAAGTCAATTTAGTTTTGTCATTGATTTAAAAAACAAAAACAAAACAAAAAAAACCACCAAAAAAAAAACCACCAAAAAAAAAACCAAAAAAAACCCCCCACACACACACACAAGATTTCACTCTACATTTCTGATAACACTATTATCTTCTATCTTTTGAAAAAAATTAAACACATTTAAAAAGGGATTTTCAAAGTTTTCCTACGAAGTTCCTGATAATCTATACGCCTCATTTAATTTATGTGAACAAGCAGGTTTGCAGGAACAGAGTGACATCATTAGAAAATGACAACTTCATTCCTCTGCTAGTGTTAAGACTATAAGATGGATTTTTAAGTTCAGCCCAAATAAGGAATAAAAATCTTCATTCTAAATGAACTATTATTATTACACAGCAACTTTCAACACACCATGACCAGAAAGGTTACAAAAAAAGGTAGTTGCTGCTACTATTAAGGATCAGCTATGATACACTGCATAATTCTGAATGTAGGCAGCATCCCAAAAACTACAGGGGTCTCAAATATACAAATCAATGAACCAGAGAACATCAGCAAAAGCATAGATGCACTTAATTGTTTCCGGGATTGTATTAAGTTAATAAACATCATCATTCTTTTGCCGAACACTGGCAGGTGCTGCAATGTGAGACACTGGCTTCCCACAGGAGAGGAAATCATTGGTGCAAAACCTGGGACTTCCTAAGTATATTTTTTTATTTTTTTTTTAGTATCTACAGATACTTTCAGATAGACCAGCATCATACATCCAAGCCCTTCTTTGAGGATTTTACACTGTAGCAATTTGCCTAAAAATTGGAGATTAAAGTTCTAATACAGAGGTTACAGAAGTGAGTGAATTCCTTCAGGGATTACTACCTCCTTCCCAAAAGAAACACGCACACCGAACTAGCCTCACAGCATTTCAGGAAATACTTTGCCCAGTTCAGATGCTGAGGAAAAAAGTAGAGAAGTGTATAACAGCACCACCTGGTGACTCCTGTCAGAACAATGTTAAAGCATTTTTAGATACAGCTTAATATGTGGTTCCATTAATCCTTTTATATTCAAAAATACTACTTCGTGGTTTCCACAGTCTATTCACGAAATCAGAGTTAGGCATGGGGCCAAATGTTTATGGGACTGGGGCTGAATATATATGTATGAACTCTTTGTGTAAATTTTGGCAAAAATAAAATGCACTCAACTAGTCCAAGCTGACTAAACAACAGCTACAATTCCACGCTAACCGCCTGATGACTGATTCACTGCGAAAATGTCATTCCTGTGGTTACAAGATCAGCAGATGCCTTTGGTAAAACTACCTCCATATCATCTAACTGACATGTATTGTTCGGTTATTACTGCACAGAGCACACCATATATAATACAAGACAAGAACTACAATAGCTTCGATCTCTTCCCCCTCCCCCTTTTCATCAAGAGACCATATGCCAAAATATTTCATCCAAACTTGCAATATTCTGTTTTGGAAAAGCTGCAATGCTGTCCCATGAAAGTCATAATTAAAGTGTCTCTTATTTCTATCATGTTCCCTGTAACAGGCTTCACATCTAATACCCTCTCTGGGTAAGAGAACAGTGCCTCATTACTGGCAAGCGTTGTGTTGTAGGAGGGAAAGGAAGTTCAGCTGTGGAGTCTGGCCCAAAAATGATAAATGGGGACACAAGAAGGCCAAATTATAATTCTAAAAGCAATTTTTTTCAGGCAACTCGGGGCTTTTTTTCCAACTTCTTTCCTTAGTTGTCTAACAGAAAATAAAATTTCTAGACATTTGTTCAAAACATATCCTTGAAAACTCCATTTTCCACTGAAAAATAATCCAGATACAGAATTTTTTGACCCACCATACAAATAACCCAGTTATTTAAGACCCTTGTAAAAAGTCCCAAAGAAGCCTTTGAATTAAATTCTCTCACCCATGTGAAGGGTTTTGTCATCAACGGTGTAAGTACATTTTTTACATTGGTAGGAAGTTTCCTCTTTTCCATCTTGGCAAATTCAACTGGGTCTTTTAAGAATCTAGTGAGCATATTTTGTCAGCACTGAAGCGAATGTAGCGACTTACGGTTCCGGTGTGTAGAGAGGATCTGAGCCATGTCGTATGTACTGAGTACAGTGAAAAACTCTATATGCTAAGCCAGCTAAAAAATCTCGGGGAGACAGGTATCCAGCAACTGGTCGCACTGTGAAGCCAGACCTTTCTGAAGTGAAGGAGACAATAAGAGATCATATTATATACATATCACTTTATCAGTTTCTGAGGACAGGTAATGATCTGTGGTTAATTATTCTAGCAGAGGCAGGACACAGAGAATCTTGGCTGAAGATCACCACACATCATTTTCATCTATTATGTATGAGAACTACCTTGCACTGCTAGCATATATTTAATGAAAACAGCTTGAGGTATGTCAAAGTTGGTGAATACGTTTGTCTAGAAAACATGGTAAGGGACCATAAATGACGCTCTCAAATCACAGAGTATTTGCTTTTTACGTCTGGTACCAAACGGGAGAGAATTTTCCAAAACAGAAGATGACTTCTGTAAAATATATTAAAAACTACCTGAACAGAATAGGATTAAATCAAATCTGTCCTTACTTTTACAGATAAAACACTTTGTGAGAATAAAATACTGACTTTCACGCTGGAGGTCCTCATTTAAACATTTAACAAAGCGTCCCTTTGTCAGATTAGTCCCAGTGGGGAAAAATTTCAGACTCAGTGACTTTGAAAAGCACATTTATCTCCCAAATTCATCCTTTGCTCCTTCCAATTGTTTACAGGAGAAAGTTCAAGTTTTTCTTCAACAGATATTAGTATTTAGTATTGCTGTATTTAGTCTGAAAACGTATTTCTGAAAGAAGCGTGAGGTTTTGAGTTTCTAGTTAGGGAGAAAGAAACTGTATGCTTTGGAATCACTCCTTAGACACTATGGCATCATAATACAATGCATGAGAGACCCAGAAGGAAACAACCAAATTCAAAGTCCTAAGTCAGTTATGGGTACATGCTGTTGTTCACAAACAAGAGTTACAATTGAAGCAGGGACTGAGGAAAGTAAGCCCTCTGTTACACATTTTCTACTTCTCTTAGCTAAATATTTTCCATACATATTTCATAGAATCACAGAATGGTTTGGGTTGGAAGGGAGCTCAAAGACCACCTAGTTGCAGCCCCCCTGCCATGGGCAGGGACACCCTCCACTAGACCAGATTGCTCAAAGCCCCATCCAACCTGGCCTCGAACACTGCCAGGGATGGGGCCTCCACAGCTTCTCTGGGCAACCCGTGCCAGTGCCTCACTACCCTCACAGTAAAGAATTTCTTCCTAATGTCTAATCTAAATCACCCCTACTTTAGTTTAAACCCATTCCCCCTTGTCCTGTCCCTCCCTGCCTCTGTAAACAGCCCCTCTCCAGCTTTCCTGTAGGTCCCTTTAGGTACTAGAAGGCCACAATTAGGTCTCCCCAGAGCCTTCTCTTCTCCAGGCTGAACAAGCCCAACTCCCTCACCCTGTCCCTGTAGCAGAGGTGCTCCATCCCACTTGCGACAAAACACTGTGAATTTTCTTAAAACACTTAAAAATTTTTCTAAACACCCATCCTTACAATATTTTAGTTCTGGGGCTCCTGAGCAAGAGGATTAAGGTAGAAGTATATGTATCTGAAGGGATCCTTGAGGAGAAATGAAAATCTTAAATGAACTCTTTGGTGGCTTTTCCTCTAGAGTTAAAAACAGCAGGTTCATGTCTGCTACTTCTTCCACATGAAATACATTTCCACTACAGATGAAAAATAAGGGCATTTTCAAGCTTAAATATGTAATATACTGTTCCCCTGAAAAATAACATGAAAGAGAAATAACAGATCAATTATGGAGTTCACTGATTTTTTTTTCAACATACAAATAAAACAACTAGCTTTATGAGGTCTTGGGCACTCAGGAAAGCCTCATATCCATCAGGCTCTACAGCAATGTGCCAGACCTGCTCTCCTCTTTAAATTCAGTTATCTTGGCATTTCATTCCCTCTTTTACCTGCCTGGATATTTGGAGGATGCTCACTGTGGTTATCAGAACTCCCACAATGGCAATGAGAAGAGCAAAGCTAACTCTGCTCTTTCTTTTCATTGTACTGAAGGATTTTTCTCCCTGTGCAAGATAACATCATGTGAGTGAGACAACATCATGTGAAACCTGTTCAGCTTTAATTCCTCTCAACTTCGTATCTGCAGATACATACATAAAGCTGTCTTCACCCTACAAACTCTCTGCCATGGAGAATGTCAAAACCAGAATGACATTTCGCACTAAAGCAAAGTCCACTGACAATGCTGGGAGTTTTTTCATTCAATGTGCTTTGTATTTCATATTAACAGAAAAGAGTGTTCTCATCAAACTCTGTGTATTGAAAGACCAAATATCGCTCTTACCTTTAAGAAAAACAGAAACATCTTCCAACTGAGGCACATTATCCTCTCTGTATCCACAGTACTTGGTCAGCAGAGGAAAGTTTTTTAAATATTCACGACAAGCATGGGTGGGATAAAGTTTACTGAGTTCCCTAAATACCACTCCCCAGGTTTTAATTTCTTCAGCTGTGTACTCCACTCTGGGAATGGGCTGACCACTGTAAAAAAATAAAATAATACAAAATGCATTTGAATACACCAGATTCTAAAAAGACTGTGGATGGCAAAATTTCTATGAACAGCATTATTTAAATAAAGACAGAGCCCACTAAAACTATTAAAAAGTAAAAAATAAAATGACAGCTAGATGCTTTTTTCTTAGAATTACTTCTTGATGTTATGTTGTACATACTGCATTCATTTCTTAAGAACTGTATTTCTTTTCAAGCAACGAGATTCTTTAAGTTTGTATATATCATAGTAGAAAGATGGATGTCTTATATGCCATGTTGCTATACCAGAGTAATATTTCTCCATTTATTGCCACTGATGCCTTTGCAAGTGGTTAGCTGAAGATTCTGATTCAGTCTAACTTGTAGATTCAGTAAGATCATCAGCAGACTGCATGCTCTATGCATTCTTCAAAATATATAATGTTCACAGGGCATCGTTACCTAGCATTTTACAAAGTAAAGATTAGGCAATTACACAGATGTTCAGAGATGTGTGGATCCAATTAAAATACATATATTCATTGTTTACACTGTTGCTTACATGTGCAGATGTGTTTGGAACCCCAAATTCATGCAGGAGTACATCATGAGGAAGCTCCCCTCAGAGCCAAAAGCCTAGCCTAGGTGAAATTAAGACTCTAAATAAATCTCTTTTTTTTTTTTTTTT
>VWZZ01006066.1:198974-212949 GCA_013399095.1 Psophia crepitans | reverse complement strand
TCTCCTTTTGCAGCATTCCTCTGCCTCCTCCCCCTTACACAGATGCACGGAAATTGCAAAGCAGGAGCCTTCTAGGGTACCTGCTAATCAGAGTCTGACATCCACAATTTGCCTTGAGTGGTTACAGCTAATTCAAAATTGACTGACAGTGTGAAGAGTGTGAAGGGCTCCTTTCAATTTGCACTGCCTTGCATTTAGCTGTAAGGAATTTCCCATGCCATGGTCAGGGGCCACCATTTCAACTAATGAATTCCCCCTAGAAACTTCATAATCTTTCTCTGGATTTAATGTCGATAATCTATAGTGTGTAATCTGTGCAACCTGCCCTCTCCTCAGGTATCCTCTTTTCCTGTGCTGTACTGAAGTACAGATTGGCAAAGGGATTCACAGGATTTCCTCCCACCCCATCAGCCCCCCTCCTGCTCCCTTGCCGGAGCACTGGCAACATAAGCACTCCCAGCCCAGCGCGGCGGCTTCCCCAGTGCCACAGACAGCAGCCACACGGGAGTATCGGGCACGGGGAATCCCACCGCAGCAGAACTGCAGTGCTGGGCCTTCGCTGGGGTTTGGCTCTCCATCCTGGCTATCACCTGGTTCATAATCCTGTCTCCACTGTATGAGGTAAGAAGGAATGAACCCTCATGTCACATGCAATTGGTGCTAAGCAGGTCCTGCGTGCACAAGAGCAGAGCATCCTCCATCCTTTATTGAAAACTTACAGTTTAACCCCCTCGCCTTTCACTGTACCAAAGCATTTTGATCCATGGCAGCACCTGTCAGTCAAAGGCTACTTTGTATGAGGTACTCATACTTGTTAAGGACTCACTGGACATCCAATACATCCACTAGTTCCCCTTCAGCCACTCTTCTGCAGACATGACAAGAATTGCAACACATTTAGTGAAGCATTTCTCAGCAACAGAATGCACTGGGTCCGTGCCCGTTCTGCCATGGCAGTCAGTCCTTCAGGTCTAGTATCTGTCTTCACCTTTACGCTTTACCAGCCTTAAGCTGCCTGCCAGCTCATGGAAAGCGTAACACAGCTATTCTAAATTGTACCCTGCATGAGAGATACAAGCAGGTTGCTACTCCATCCACCTGGAGCTGCTAGAATAGTAGCCCCATCCCTTTTCCTCAGACCAGGCCTCTGCTATGGATACTGCCAGTACAGGTCACTACTGGCCCAGCAAAGAGGAAGAAACGTGTGTACCAGTGGAAAAAACTCACGTTTCTATTTAGCCTGTCACTAGAGAGATATAAATACAAACAAGGACCTGAAGCTTGTTCACTAAGTTTATAACTTAGTTATTGTTTCAATTAATTCACCAGCACTGAAGTAAGGGTCACTGAACATTAATTCCTTAATAGGATTTATGCCTAGGAGAGCTGATCTTATTTCCAGCTGATCATGATACTGCTTTCTTTATAGACAGGATGAAGGCAGCCAGACTTGAGGGAGGACCTGTGCCGCTCTTGCTCAGCTTTACAAACCTCATTTTTCTCACCCTCTTACTTCAACAAGCAAGACCCACCTCATGCTCAAATCTTTCCATAAATCACGGGAATTGCCAGCCTGCATAGCCAGTTTTCTTGTGGCTGAGAAAGATGACTCTACAAGCTAACCTATCCTGAATTTTTATTTCCCCTTATTAAAATAGGGTCTTTCCATTTTGCCATGGCAATAAGCTATGAACTCATATTACAAATTCCCTCTTAAATCCCAGATTTTTCCTCCAGATTTAATTTTCTCAACACTTTTGCAATCCCTGATCAGTCTCTAAGGACTAATTAGCAAGATTAACACATTTTCACTATCTGTAGGATAGAAGTTAAGGAGGGATGAGGTTTTTTTTTAATCCATTTATTTTATACAGCTGATCCTCACTGCTGTGCTCTGTCTTTCATCTTTAACATCCAGCAGAAGCAAATATCTGCCCTTCCAGGATCATTTCTTAGCGTTTTTCTCTCTCTCACCAATACAGAAACCTCTTTATGTGCAACCAAAGCAAAACCTCTACCACTATAGAACAGCAGCAATTCATAAAGGAAATGCTGATCTGGGATTTTCAACTCAACAGTTTTTTTAGAGAGCCAAATCTTTGCAGCCAATTCTTTGCAGTCAGATCTCCTTGTTATTTTTTTAAGGAAACAAGTGTGGTGCCTTTTTTCTGTTTTGTTGTGGGTTAGTTTTGGTTTTTTACACTGGAAAATGAAAAGTAGAAACACATCAAGCCTCAATAAATGACTAGGAAGTTCACCCACCTGGAAGACTCTGAGAGGTTCAAGACAATGCTCTGAATTTACCCCTAAGGGAAGCAGTCCTTACATTTTTTGTATAAATAAGTAAATAGTCATTAGACCACAGAAGAGGGTGTTGAGACACCTAAATTAATTGTGAGCTCCCCAGCATGGGTAGCAGAAACAGCTTAGCTGTAGCAGCGCAGAGTGGTTCCTCCCTGAGAAGATTTACCTTTCCTCAACGTGGCTTCGGCTCAGAATAGGTGGCGGCGGGGACGGTTGGACTGGATGATCCTTGAGGTCTCTTCCAACCTTAATGATTCTATGATTCTATGCTGCGGGTAAGTGTCTCCCTAGGCTGTCTCTACAGGCACACCTGGAGAGAGACTGACTGTAGAGCCCAGTAGATATGGCACATCCTTGGCGTTAAGATAACCACCACAGCAGACCCGAGGACTATGAAGGAGGTTTTCCTACATCTCAGGTAGCTGCCCTGACCACTGGCCTCCCGGCCATCTTGTGGCCCCTGGCTAAAAATATTTGAAGTATCTCGGTTTTGCTCTGGTGAAAATAATACGAAGAGTTTGAAATCTTTTAAAGGTTTAAAAAGATTGGTGGGCTGAAGGAGTAGTTCTGAGCAGTTTTGCTGAAGTAGAAGATCCAGCCCCCAAATAACCTCCACCTCGGGTTGTTTGATTTTTGTAATATGCCTGCAGAAGTGGTTCTTGATCCTTCAAGAATCTAAAAAAGGAAAAGGTTTTTCTTTCCCTTTGTCTGGGAATATGCAGGATTACTCCATGTGAAAAGGTATTTCTCACTGGTTTCAGGGAGAAAAAGAAAAAAATTTGTAGCAGAAGACCAACCACTGCTTAGTGAGCCAGCTGCATGAGCTTCCCAGCACTTAGGCAGCTGAGATGGAGAAGGGAGGAAGATATTTCCAGCAATTTAGCAGCTGTGAAATTCATGGCACTACTGCTACCATCTTGGGTAAATGGAGAACTATCTGACTTACTAAAAGACCTCCAGAAGCACACACAGTCTGCCCTCATCCACAGGTACCCGCTTGACATTTCACACTGCAATAAATGCTAGGCAACAAGAACTAACTCACAGCAAGCATCAGACTGGAAAAAAAGATAATCAATCAATCAGCTGTAAACAAAAGAATAAACAAAAAACCCAACCACAAAACTGTCTCTATTTACATTTGAAAACTGTTTGAATTTAGGACTTATCTGGTCAGCCTAGAAGGCTTCTCCACTAACCAGCAGCTGACAACAGCAGGCAGCAGCGCAGTGTGCTGGACGAATGTCATGAGCACCCAGCTAAACAAACGCCTCCATGGGCAGTAAAAAGGGGAACCAATGCTAGCACTCATGCCTTTATTAGCTTAACGATAGAAATGGGACGTAAGTAAAGTAGAAGTATAATCAGGAGTATACAGTCACAAAGCAAAGTTAATCCCCAGCCTCCTGTAGCCTGTATACTGGCTTTATATCAAAAACAAACAAACAGAATTGAAAGACCTTCAAAAATCCATTTTTCAATTGCTCCCTGACAACATGTGCCTTCTACAAAGGGAGAAAGAATTGTTGTCTTTTACATTCTTTCAACAATGTAGGTAGAAATCTCAAAGGAGACGAATGAAAAAGCTGAAAAAACTGGTAAAATGGAAAACAACGTGAAATTAGTATTTTTTTTTCCTTCAAGAATGAGGGCTTAGGCCTGCTGCAAATAAAACCTAGAGTATGAACAGAATTAGTTGAATGCTTCTGTGACAAGAAAATTACAACGCAGTAGGTATTTGTAGGTAGCACAGAAAGTTTTCTAACTGCCAGGGACAGTAGTGAAAAGAAAATACTGACTTGACATGAGGAGGGGGGGGTGGAAATCAAAATGAGAAAACGCATACAGTGTACTTGTGCACAGGCACCAGCTCCACTAACTACAGAGAAACCCACTAACTAAATTCTGAGAAGTTTAGAGCTGTGTTAGCAAAATTGATAAACAGCATTTTGCAGCATCCAGTATAGCAAGCACATGAAAAGCGAGTAATAATTTCATTTTTTATTGTGCTCATCCAACTACATAGGGATGTTAGATACGTGCGTGATGCTAGATACATGCGGTTCAGTGGTGCATCAGTTTGTCATTGAGACATGCAAGCATTTGTAAAAGAGTTTCTTAAGTTTAAGCAGCTATGAATGAAATGCTGAAGAGACAGCGCTCACTTTTCAAATGCTTTACTTGCCTCTATCTGTACCGCAAATGTAACGGGATTTTAAGCATCAGGCTTGTCATTTATAGCCTACGCTAAACTAGTCAACGTTTAAAGGATGACTTTGTCTACTGTTAAACTTCATCCTACAGAATTAAGTAGAGCATGAATTCTAACTAGTCAGCAGCATGGGAATGAATTATGCCGGTACTTACTATTTATAGCTCATGGCAACGTCCACAAAGTACTTTCTTCTCTGTCGATAGACATTGTCTTTAAATCCCTAAAGCAAGGAAGAAGAGAGTACTTTACAATAAGGGCAGAAAATTAGCTGTAAGAATTATAAAATAAACCATTAAAGTGTTTATTCAGTACTTAATTGTTTCGTATTTTGATTAACACTACCTACTGGACTACAAGAGAAGATGAGGATTTCTCCACCTTTTTTCCCATCAAAGTTCCACAGGAGTTTTTTCAAGACAGTTTTGTGCATAGGTACAGTCATTCATCCAAGATGTTGAAAAAGAGAAACTTCTTCCTTGTCATTTCATCTCACTCAAGTTTTCCTTAACCCGAATGGAGACACACACACAGGCACAAAGCAGAGTAGTTGACCTATCCTCAATACATCTTTCTTCACTAGAAGAATCGAGCATCTGGAGTTCATACACAACTCATTTTGAAGATGCTACTTCAGCACTTTCCATCTTAACCAATGCATTAGAGACTGAATCACCAGCCTCAAGCAGTAAACATGCATATCGCTGCAATCTGAGTTACAGAGGAAGGGCTTGTGGGCTACAGTAGGCTCAAACCTTTTGCATACTACGCGCAAAAGAGCTGCATAACACATACACACCAGCCAGTTACAGCCCTTTGAGCTATTCAAAGCTAAAACAAGATCTCTTCTATACCTACAGAAGATGCAGACGCTTCAGGTTTTGGACTACAAGAAGTTGTCTATTTTCATGGCAGGACTGCCAACCTCTTGAAGATGAAAAAGGGTAAAGAGTCTAAGTTCCCCGGTTAGTAGCCCAGAAAGTGCATTTAAGTTTCCCCTAGCCAGAGCTGAAAAGTAAAATGCATTTTTTCCTTCCTGCTCACATACACAAACACAAGGCACTGAAGGGAATGAAAACATAATGTTTGATTTTAAAGATATTTGTATGAGCTTCCAGAAAACTCAGAAGGCATTTTACTGCCCCATAACCAAAGCCGTGCTGCTGGGGCAGAGTAAGGGAGGATGTCAAAGGACTGCAGAAAACCTTCAAGCCCCCACTCCTACACAGAAAAGCTTTTTGACTGGCAAAAAAAGTGCTGTAACCTGGGGGCGCCTCCTTGTCTGCTTAATACCTTCTGAAGTAAGCACTGAGTTACTCAGCTACAGAGCATTCAAGAGCTGAAAAGTGATGGAAGACAGTACAGGGGATTTAAAAGCCTGTGGCATGTAGTGAAACTGAGACTGAAACCATTAGCCAATATGGAGCAGATTGGGTTACACTGCTGAAGTGGTCCTATGCTGGCTCTGTAACAGCCTAATTCCCTTTGGTCCTCTGGCACCTACACAACACAGCTAAGGAACAGTGAGGGCACCAGAAGTGGCCTTTGAAAGCCCAGTCACAGATTTTACAGGCTTTTTCCCCCCATCTCTAATACCTAGCATGCTGCATAGGCTAACAAATGGTGTGTAAATTCTGTTTATAAGAGTTCTCCCAAGAGTAAAATATATATCCATATACTGCAAATGTCTTTTTTCATTGTCTGTAAAACTGAAGCCAGATTTTCAGCAGAGCACTCAAGTATTTAATGAAGGCATCAGCTCAAAACATAAAACAGTATCAAATAGCTCGTCACAGTCATCAACTCAAGGCCAGAATGAGCTGCCACTACAGCCTCTGTTTGAACCAAATTACTGTGAATGGTTAACAGGTAATCAACAGACTTTTCCACTCTAAGAAAACGTGAGGTAAATCCTCGTTTGTCATCAAGAAGTACATGGCAGACACCAGGATCCAGGAACGCACTCTCCAGCTGCAGGCCCCCAACGTGGCAAGGGCTCACGCACAGCAGAGATGGCTGGGAACCCAGGGAGGCGATGATGCTAATCAGGACTGATGCACAGGCAGGTGACACCAGTGACAGGGAAGCGGGGCTGCCAGGGGACGTCGCATTCATGTGTGCACAGACACAAGGGTCTGCACGGCACGCACATTGTAGGAGTTGTGGAGATGGGACAGAAGGCAGCAGGCTGAGTGCCATTTCTGCACTGACCAGAGCCCCAAACCCAGGGCCACCAGGAGCACTTGCCTCTCCTTAGCCAAGGCAGCACCAGGGAGGAGTCAGCACAGGAGTTGTGGCACCATCCTATAGCACAGATGCATCGCTAGAGAGTCTCCTACACTGAACTGATCTTTCTGCTGGCACTTACAATCTCTTTGGGGTCATTTTTCACCACCTTGGACGATACCAACAAAAAAATGCGTGTGCCAAAAAACAAAGGAGACCATCGACTACAACTACGGTTTAATCTGATTCTAGTATAAGACCATCTTATAGTCAGGCATCTTAGTTCATTATCTACTTCCTTTCAGCTGGAAGTTTCCTACAACACCAGTTTAATCCAGCCTATTTTACTTTTGAGTAGGAATAAATACAACTAGCTACCACCAGTATCTGTCAGCCAAGTGGTTTAAAAGTAGAAACTTGCATTTATAACAAGTGAAAATGTTGTAACACAAATGCTTTCATTGTCTGCCACCAAGAGACCCAGAAGTTAAGCATATATGGACATCAGCCAAACTAAATACAACAATAACAAACTTATTTTTTTGCCTTTTGCATGGAGCATTTGGCATTACTGCAGATACAGCTTGTGTGAAACGTCTCCTGTCACCAAAGTCAGGAAACAAGGTGAGACACCTTCCCATCTGCTGCATTCATGCAGAAACAGGAACTTGTTGCTCTGATTTATTTTGCATTTATCTCGAGTGCCCAAGGAAGTCTTCCTTCACAATTCTTTCTTCTCTGACACCTAGGTTAATATCAATTCTTACCTAAGAGCTGTGACAGAACTGAAGGTCACATTGTTCCCAACTTTTCAGAGTCTGAAAGCCTCTATCAACTAGTTAAAAAAAATTAATAAATAAATGAAAGCAGCACAAAAGGACACAGTTGTTCAAGAGTGAGTGCGTTTTCTGGAGGACCTCCTTTTTGGGTGTCCTACTACAGAAAAGGAAAATTAATTCACTGGAAAGGAAAATTAATTCAAATCATTGAAGAAAACTAAATCCCCATCTTCTGAAAACTGTATGCTCAAAAAAGTACTCCGCATCAGTGGGCAACACAGTTTTTTATTTGACTGGCAGGTAACCTGAACGAATTACCTACAATGCAATTTTATGTTATACTTACAGGGTGATCTGCATCCAACTCAGATCCATACATCAAAACTCTCTGTGAGCATTTGTCTAACTCAGATATCTTCCTGGGGAACCAAGGGACACAGTCGAGATCTGCAGAAGACAGAATGTGAGTTCAATGTACTGCATTGTAAGACTACGGAGATACCTGTGCAAAACATTCGTCAGTGTCTAAACCAAGTGATACAAAAGCAGCCTTGCCTTCTTCATCAGTCCAGATGTTTTCTGGTGGATTGAGAGATACAATATTGGTTTGAAACTTGAGCAACTGGATTAGTTCATTAAATTCTTTCTTACTGCAGTCACAGTCCACAAAAATTTCCACCTCCGAGTTCCTTCTCTTTGATTTTCTTGATTCAATATGAACCATACTCACATGTTTCTCCTGTGGAAAGATGAAATAGTGTATGAAATGCAGACGTACCAGCTAGAAGAGGAATATTGATGGCATGTTCCTCAGGAAAGTTTTTTCCCAGTTATTAAAAGGTGTTCTCATTGAAAGCACTCACTTCGGACCTATGTAACTGGTTAGTGAGACTTAATAAAGACAAAAAAAATCCGTATACTGAATGTAAACATAATACTGTTCTGTTTAATGAAGAAAGTTAACCAATGATTTAATTTTATCTAGCATGGTAATCTTTTATAAAGGACAATATTACTTTATAGTTTTTAAAAAGAAAAAAAATTGCAATGCAATTGTATATTTACCTTTGTTAAACACGAAATGCAATTTTATTAGGCAATGTGCATAATAATACCGTTCATTTAACTGGATTTGAGAGTGTTTATGTAGACGCTATTAAGCATGTACTACTTCAGCACCTTGTGAACATGAGGGAGAAAATATTTTTTAAGGATAACAGTGTATCAGTCCTCATTTATCTTTCTTGCAGCAATTATGAATTATCTGAAGTAGTAGTAAAATTAAAATCTAATTAGACTTTTTCTCTATGATAATGTCCCCATCAAAACTAAACACATTAGTTTGTAAATAGTTGTAGCGTTAACATTTTCCTGTGGGGGTATTTTTCCCACCACAACTACTGGTCTGCCAATGGTGTCATACAATGACAGACAGCCAGGATGTGTTATGGCTGACCTGATCGAGTGTTGTGATGGCCTTGCTTCAAAACAGGAGGCTGGACTGGATGATTCCTTTCAACCAGTATTTCAATTGACTCTTTGATTTTTCCTTTTTTGTTTTGCCAGACACAAACGATCTGTTACTTTTCATAACTATCCTTTCACTTACTCACTGAAGCCAATAAAACATTTCTTGACTTCCAAATGGGGAGAACTCTGTGCCTGCACTTCCACCTGCCTGCTGTATTTTGCAGAAATGTCCATTTCAGGGGAAGGTCCCCTCTGGTACAGCCAGCCAGCAGTCTCTGCTTTTACACCTCTGGATATACGTACATCACTAACTAGCATGCTCCGTAAGGTACGTATACGGTGTATCTCCCTGGCTAACCCATTCACGTGACAAATTCACAGAAGGAAAATCCTCCACCTGCTGAGGGGTTTGAATCTGTTACTTGTAAACTGGCAGATTACAAAGCCAAGGGGGATCATTTTGATAACCTACTCCTGAATAACACAGGCCACAGGCCCCTGTGTGTTTGCAGCTGACACAGAGCTACCAGCTTTAGGCATTCTCTTGGGAAGTCAGACAAGTGGCTCCTTGAGAAGAAAACAAAACCCTGTGCTCCCCTTCACAGTACTCAAATCAAAAATCAGTGACTCCGTGAATGGGGGTGACACCTCTGCAACGTCTATCAGCCGTGTTTTAAGAGACCGGAGTAAGTCATATGCCCATGCCCAGGAAGGGGGAGTTGATCTGTAAATCCAGGATTTCAGGTATGAACCCATTCAACCATTTAAGCCAAAGCTGCAGTTAGACACTTAACCCTTGGTGAGAAGCTGAGTAGAAAAAATGATTCCCCAGTTCCTATCAGCTTTCTGTCAAACACCCTGATTCCTGGCAGTCTCACTCCTGGGGGTCTAACTCACCTCCTTTTCCTTGGCTGCGACATCTAGGTATCTACAACAGCCTTGCGAATCTGCTCCCAGAGCCAAATCCTGTGAGTTAGGATTGGTAACGCCCAGTGCTCCCACACGTACACCCCTCTGATGGTTTGACCTTAGAAGTAGATCCCGAGCCACCTCCTAATTTTCTGTTCACTGAACAGCCCAAGACTTCCGTTGTACTGCTTTGCTTTAACTATCCTCAGACATGCCTCCAATCCCTCTTCAATTTACTAATAAGGCAAGCAGACAACGCACAGTACCAGCAGCCTGACAAAAACCCACTAGCTGCACAGGGAATTTACGTTCTAGTTAGACACATAAAGCCCTGACCCTGCAAGCACTTGAAGGTGCGTTTAACTTCATGACCAAACATTGTCCTGCAGCAAGGCTGCCACTGCCACCTGATTGTATGTAATTTAGATTCTGAACTGCTCTCTGAAAGTGCCTCCTTTCATTGTGACCTGCACAGACAACTTCAAATCTAATTTACGGTGCTGAGAGTCACACGTTGGAAATCTAAAGTGAATGGTGCGAACATCAGCATCACTGTTAAACTTTATTCCAGAAAGCCCTTAAGGAGTCAAAAATGCTTTGTTGAATGGTCCATAAAATTTTAAGTTACTTTTATTCAATTCTGCAGTGTTACTGCACTCTATTCCTTCCACCACGGTCCATTAGATTTATACCAACAAACAACCTGACCTCAGTAGCCTTCCTCAGTCCAGTCAGCGTAATGATTTGTGAGCTTTACCTGGAAGAGTCGGAGAGCTTTCACCAATCCACCAACTTCATTCTTCAAGGAAAACACCACGGCCGTCTTTCCACCTTCAGAAACAGATTCGCCTTTCCCATTTCCCTTATTCCCTTTCTTTTCCTCATTTTTCCCAGAACTCGATCTGTTTAGCTACAAATGGACAAAGAACAGTGTCACCTCAGGCGCAAATGGGCATTTCCCAAAATTAAGTCTTTTAATGCAAAGAAAAATTTTTGTTAGAAAATAGATGAATAGAACTCATCCAGATTTAATTTTAAAGGTAACGCATTTATTTGAAACCAGAATCTCAGGTCAAAAGCAGCTGTTAGACATGATTGTGTAAGAGGCCAGTCCATAAAAAAAAGTTCAAAGAAAAGCATATGAATATTTGGGATTGAAAAATGCTGCTATTTTTAAGGCAATGCTATCACTAGTAACAAATATGAATTAAATGGAGATGGTCTGAATTACTGCAGAGCTTGCAGTGATGCTGTTCTAACCTGTATCAATTTACCATGATTTACACCAGTCTGTATTTTGGTATTAACCATTAAATTTAAAACAAAGTTTATGTTCTCTGTTGTAGTACAATTAACAATGTCATGTCATTTTTTCCTGAGGAAACAAAACCTCTGTTGCTTAGAAAAATGAGCACAAAAATACAAGCTTAGATTGTACCTCACACAGAAGATGAGCTGGCTGAGGAACTTAGGAAAATACAGAAAATCACACCATCCTTAGCTACTCCTGCATTATTCTCTCAACTTGGGGGTCAAAGACTGCTTCAAGCCAAATTTCAGCCAGCATTTTCCAAAAAAAATCTACTTTTATCAGCTTAAATCTTGCCGAGATGCCAACAATATGGTCTTTATAGACAACTGACCATGATTTAAAAAGAACAACCTGCGTTTTCCAATACAGGTTGTGACTCCTGGAGAAAGCAAATCTACCGTGAGATGCTAACTGCTTTTTTATCATCCATAACATAGCTACTAAAAAAACATGAAGACAGAAATTAAGAATCATATACAACATATTCCACGTGGATTAAATTGTCCTTTGGTAAATTGTAAAGCAGCTTATGGGGAAAAAAAAAAAAAAAAAGTAGCTTACCCAAAAATGAATGGTGTTTTTAAACAAGTCTCATAATGCTTGATAAAAGCCAAGTTAAATCTCTATTCTTATTTTTTACTTACAGGTACGTTATCCCACTTGCATAATGTCTGCAGATCTGCAACGATGGACTTTAGCAAAGGGTCTCACTGTGCTTCTAGACATTTCAAGATTTTACAAAGGGCTTCGTGAAGCAGCAAAAAATTTGTAAGCTTCAGTCTGATTCCTTTTCAAACCGAATTATATAAAATGGTTCTTAAAAACTGATACCGCTGGCAGTGACAAGGTATTTGCAATACATCTATCTTAACGCATTCACATGGTTCATGTCAAATTGGTTTACTTTTTTATCTAATCCTAGTCCGCTCTGAAATATCCCTCCCTACTGAATAGAGCATCCACAGCTCTCAAGCCAGCTCCCACTGGATCTTCCGAGATTTTTCTTAAGGTACAAAAATGCGTTGAATTAAAAAGAGAGCTAGTTAAAATGCATAATCTTACCAAAAACCACTTTTCAAATGGCTTGGGTTAAGCCAGCCACACTTAAACCAGTTACTGGACATGCTAAAAGGTCTCTATGTTCTTTTCTCATCATTTATTAGGCTACACAGAAAAGATCCGAAAAAGCAGTTATGTTTGCAAAATCATACACAAAGGGTTTCAAACATGTTTATTTTATAGTAACGGAGCTTATGTGATTCTGCTCGGTAGGAGGTTTGCTCAGGAGTAGTTTAGGGGAAGGTCACTTTTAACTTCGGTAATACTTGGGATTTGACTGAAGCATTTTCACACACATCAAGCACATAACCTCCGTAAGAAGTAACGGAGATGCTACTTGTATAGCATCCAGGATTTTTCACTGTGTGCTGCTTTCTGGAAGCTGTGTACTAAGGATCGTGTAGTCAACTGAGTGCCTGAAAATCTCAAAATCATCAATTCCTCCAGGAAACAAGTACACTTGGCACCTTCCAAGACTGCCACAGGTTCCCTAATACTCTCAAATGAGCATTACCTGAAGTGATGACTGAAAGACCCTCTCAAGCATACAAAAACTAGAATACCTATTTGTTATGAGCCCGGTAGAAGAGGCTGCAATATTGCAGGAACCCAAATGTTACCAGCCATGCTCATTAGTACACATGCTAATTAAATAACGACTAGCAGAGCAACTTTCCTAATGAAAATGAATGATCCGGAGCAAGCGCAAGTACTCGGGAGTAGAAGTCATCTATAGCAAAACTCAGTGAAGGAAGTAACTCGGATATAAAGGCAGTAAAACAAATTTATCCCGTTTAATTCAGTATTTACAACAGAAGCGAAGCACACACAAACAGGGATGTTTCACGTTCTACGACAACGACAAGAGGCCGGCTCGCACCCGGTACAAACCCGGCACTCTCTCGGTTTTACTCAGGTGATCTACAAAATTTTATAGGAGGCAAAGTCTTCATAACCCTGAGTATCCCGCACACTCAGAGCGCATTACACTACCCGTACCTAGCGAGATTCTTATTAAAGTACACCTATTCAGCTACGCTTACCCACGGGCACTCGAAGCTCACCCCGTGCCTGACACCACCAGCCTCCCGTGTCCTCACGTTACCGAGATCGTTGCTACCTCCTGGCAGGGTGTTCTGCGGGGAGCCCGCGCGGCCCCCACACCACGCTCCCGCACCTCCTCACAGCGCGGCCAGCTGCCGCACGCTGCACAAGCCCCGACGGCAGCTGCTCAGCAAGGGAAGCGCCGCAGGCACCGGCCTCAGCCTACGTCGCTTAGAATCATAGAATCACTAAGGCTGGAAAGGACCTCTGAGATCATCAAGTCCAACCAGTTCTGCGTGCGGTGCTGTGAGGTTCGGAAGCGCCGGGGAAAAGCCGAGCCTGCTCGGTGCACGCAGTCGGCAGGACTCGTCACAGGCTTTCAAAATTCAAGCGTTTAAAACCACCTGAACTGGACCCCAATGCTTTTATATCCTTCTAATAGCAATACGGTTACTTTCGGTAATAAAGTGTTAATGCCTAATGAAACTTTCACTGTGGTCTGAAGGCACGCTTAAGGCAGCGTTTTCAAGGCGGGCCGCTTAGACTGCGAAGTGAGTTTCACCGGTCCCGGCACCTGCTGAGAAGCTGTTCGCACGTCCCGAGCGCTCCCGGGAAGCCGGACGACTCCCCAGCCCCAGCCGGGCCAGCCGAAACCGGCTG
>VWZZ01006066.1:166115-198565 GCA_013399095.1 Psophia crepitans | reverse complement strand
CTCCCCGCCCGCCCGCGGGGGAAGCCAACGCCTTCACCTCCCCCGCACACCGCTGCCCGGCGCAGCCCCACGGCCGCAGGGCGGCCGCCTGGCTCGGGCAGGGAAACGCGGCTGTGAACCAGCCCGGGCAGCAGCGGCAGCCTGCCCTCTCCCCCCCACCGCAGGCGGCAGGGCCGGGCAGGGACCTGCCACGGCCCCGGGAGCTCTGGGGGGCCGGGGGAGGAGCGGGCCCCGCCGGGACGGGACGGGGCAGCACGCCGAAGCACAGCAGGGGCTCTGCACAGAGAAGTTGCGGTGGGATTTTGAGGTGAGAAATACTTCGATGTAGAAACTCATCTCTCTGCCTTGTCTGCCTTTGAAAAACACAGGCTGGCTCAGGGAAGATGTGTGAAAGGACAGGAATTATACCTTGTAACGGAAGGCTTGACATACATTACGTACTGAAGGGTGAGTGGTGACACGCAAAGAGCACCTCCACGGAAAGAGAACGCTTACCTGGAGGCAGCAATGGCCGTGGCTGCTGCCGGGCGGTGCGAGGGCCAGGCTCCCATCATAAGGCTCTCCTAACCACACCTCAGTAACGCAGCTGATCACCTATGAAGGTAAAACGATCCCACACGTAGCCTGGAGGTCTTTTGCATTCACGTGTCTTGTCTCTGAAACACTCGTGTCTCTGGGGTAAAGGCTTACTTTATTTTTAAGAATTTGTTTACCACTTAATTTCAGACTACCACAAACTCAGACATGGTAATTGAGCAGAAGGTGACTGCTGAAACAATAACTGGACTGCAATGTTCAGGTAACATCTCAGTCTCTTAAAACTACTTGTGAAATTGTTTCAGGATTTTCAATTTCTCTCACACCGGCATTCTGGGCCAAACACTCATTCTGTCACTTTCTCACCTTATTACTTTCCTCCTTCCTTCTCCTGCTTCCCAAAACGTTTCCGTGACCTACTTTGAATAAACAGGGTACCTTACAGAGTGCGGGACTGAACCACATCGGATGGGGAGTGCTATTTCAGTAAGTTTCCTGCAAACCCACGCACCGTTTTCTCTCTCCCCACACCAGGGAGGAAACATGACTGCTTCCCCTTGCGAGTCTCCAGTGGCGCTCTCCCCTGCCACCTCCCTGAACGGGGACAACCTAGCTGAACGCAACACCCGACATCACGTGGCCTTATCTCAGTACACGTATAGATTAAGAGGAAAAAGTTTAAATCTGATCCAGGGGAGCCAAGACACTGAGCAGGGAGCTGCAGAAGGCAGGTACCAGGCCATATCCCTCAGTACTGAGCTTGCTGTCGCATCTAACTCAGCTGCAGAACTCCTCCCATCAGAACCTCAATGCCTTTAGCATCTTATAACTAGCATTTACGTGTCTGCGTCATTGCAGAATTCATTTTGTTCTTAAAAAGAGACCAACGCAGAAGCACAACAGAAGATTTGAGTCTGGTTTCATAGCTCCCATGGCATACTATGGAATTGTTTATCACAGCTAACAAAAACTAGCAAAAGCTTCCAGTCTAAACTGGCCCTTGCCAGCCAGATGAGCCCCTTCTTAAAACGGGTGGTCATGCTCAATGTTCTGGACCAGGACAGATTCCTCAGAACTTGGGAGGCCTGAAGCAAATCCTCCTAGTCTCACTTTTCCAGAGCTTCCCATGCGTGAAGTATAATTTCTTCTGCTTAATAAGGTTGTAATAATATTTGGTTCCTCTACCTGCTCTTTTAATGCAAATCAATCATCTTCATTATGGTAACTCACAAAGTTTTACTTCATTTTCCCAGTTCAGGGAAAGCATGTCTATATGTGATAGGATATGGATAGGAGCCTTAGGGTATGAGACTGAGCAATGAAGGTATGTCTCTCTCATGTTTAGTCATTATTTTTAATAATGGGAAAGCAAGTTGGGAGTCTTTGGACTTTTATATTCCTGCCTGCTACTCCTGAGACACCTAGAGACAGTTCCTGCAGCTGAACAGTTTATGAGAGTGGGATCACTTAGCACCCTCTGAATGCTCCAGTGACCAAACCAAGTTCTACTGAGCAGGCTTTTATCCTACCAGAGCAGTTTCATCTACTGTTAGATTGCTGCTACTCTGCAGCTGGGACATGACAGAAACCAGTGACCCTGCTACCCAGTAGCCTTGCTATCTATCACAGCTCTGTGCGGTAACTAGGGCACAGCAAAGGTTCTCTGTCTCTCTAGCCTCTCCAGGATGACTCATGAATGCAAAGCAAACAAAGGTACATTATGTCAGCAGGTACTGTGTAACAGGCAGGGATTCAACTACTGTAACCACGCTGCCTGCCTGTGAATTCCACGGAGAGACTGATTGTCCCTGGAGAGGAAGTTGTTCTTCTGCAACTTGTATTTTCTAGGTGGACTTTCCCGTATCAGTACCAGATTAAAGGAGGCACGTTTATGGACTGAAAATGTTTGTTGTTTCTTTGTTCTAGCTACAGTACAACAGAGCTGGTACATGGTTCTGGGATGACTGCTAAACTACAGATTTTGTTTAGAGTTCAACTATAGTCCACAGTGTCATACACAGAACACAAGTGAACACTTAAAATCCCTAGCCAAAAAATTGGTAGTTCATTGAAGCAGCTATTAAAAATATTTAGTTTAGAACGTATGTCAGAGTGCCACACAAAAAACTTATTTCACTTTGGGAGATGGAGTTAATGTTGATAGAAATAAAAGTAGCTGCCTAGCACACAGAGATAAGCTTACTTCTATTTGTAAAAGGCAATTTATTGCCTATAATCAGGAACTCCAAGATCTGCTTTAGTTTACACACACGTTTTCCTCTCCTCCTATCAGAGAGCAGAGTCACCATTGTCTGAACTTCTACACTATGCACTTTTTAAGCTTAAAAAAACGTGCAGAATTCTGAAGTGGAAGTTTAACTCCAAAGTTCGTGAGAGGTTTTCAATGTTTGAGTCATTTTCCCCTGTTAGAGATACTATCCATTTCAGCATAGTTTTTCTTAAAACTATTTGTAACATTTACCATAGTTTGATGACATTTACTAGCAATCTGAAGACCTTCCATCTGATTTTAACAGGAGGATAAAGTTCACAGTACAGAGTAGCTAGTGTACACCAAGAAATAATCTGAATTTACCTCTGGCTGTCCTAGATCACAACCGAGTCTTTGTCTACAGGCATGCCACAGCAGGAAGGAGAACTCTGAAGTCATAGTGTGGCAGAACAGAGAAAGAAATGAAGCTATGAAAAAGTATCAAAAAGCATGAAGAAAGGTGGACTTCACAAGGATCTAAAAATGAAAGGAACATTCACAGAATCATAGAATGGTTTGGGTTGGAAGGGACCTCAAGGATCATCTAGTTCCATGCCATGGGCAGGGACACCCTCCACTAGACCAGGTTGCCCAAAACTCCATCCAACCTGGCCTTGAACACTGCCAGGGAGGGGGCATTATTCAATGCAAGGTCAAAAAGGCAGAGAGAACAGATACTTTTATTAACGCAAGAGATGTTGATATAAGCAGAAAAACAGAGGTCTCAATACCTAACCAATCCATCACTATTTATTTGGTAAAACAAGGACTTTGTGAAATAATTTACAAGTAGATTAGTCAAAGGAGCTTCTTACAACAAGGAAAGAAAGATGTACAATTTATTCCCAGATTATCAGAGATACACACACATGAACTCAAAAGTCCATTTCTGAGTGAGACAGGTCCACTGAAAAATCTGTGATAAGAACATAGACCTGACTGGTAAGTTGGGAAGATATGGGAAGCACAGGTTTTCAAGCAGCCAGCAAAATCATCTCAAGTTCTAATAGCACCAAGAGAATTTTAATCAACAAACAGCTGTTGGGAAAGGATATCTACCAAATGATAGCCTGGCTCAGAAGACCTGGGAATACAAATGATAGATTTTGACCCAGGATTTAGAAGAAAACAATGAAAGTAGGTGCTCCTGTAGATTTGATTTGAGCCAACAGAGAGGAACTGGTTGAAAATACAAATAAGGTGGACTGTGTGAAGAACGAACATAAAATGAGTTCATTATCTTCAGCCAAAAGAGTAAGAGAAGGAGGCAGAAACTGACAATTTCAGAAAAGAGGACTTCAGCAAATTCAGTTATTACAACATCCACGGGGAGGAAATCTAGTGCAGAAAGACAACTCTTTCCATGCTTCAGGACAAAATTAGTTTCATCAGGAAACTGTTTCACTGTAGAGGAAGTGTAGTCTTCTACTACGCTTTTACTAGTAGTATACATCATTTGTTTGTCATTACCTTAAATTCAAAAAAGTTGCTTACAGGAGATGAAAACTAGTATTAAGCTACAAAATACAGGCAGCATAACACATTAATGCATAGACAAAGGCTGTGGTACAAAATTCAAAGTAATTACTACAGGACATCAAAACCAACTTCTTCCAGCAGCCAGAAGAATTGAAGTATGAGACCACTACTGAACATGAGGAAAGGGCAAACCAGAAAAAACTTAAAATGAAGTTATCTAAGTGTTCAGTGCCTTTTTTTTTTTTTTTTACATCACTCTTTGCTAAAAGAATCAACTGTGACCGGGGTCACAGAGCAAGGGGAGAGAGATAAGCTCTCAGCATTTAACAAGATAAAACAATGTTGGAGAATACTTGTGGTAAGTCCGATCGTAGCAAATGACTTGGCACAGAAGCCACAATTACAGAGTTGGCTCATTAAATCTCTGCCATCACTAACTATTTTAAGAACCCAAGGGATGGACAAGTGACAGAAGACTGGGAAAAGGCCAAAATTATGTCCATTCTCAAGAAGATACTGGGGAGGAAGAAGGCCTGAAGAATTATGCACCAGCCTGATTTCGTTTGAGAAAACAGAAGTACCAAAATTACTTGTAAAGACCTAGAAGATAACAGATGATTAAACAGTCGAGATGGCTTTGCTGAGAACAAATTGAGTCAAGCAAATCTCATTTCCTCTTTTGACAGTTCTGTGGACCAAAGCAAAGCAATACATGTCATTCATCTTGACAGTAGCGAAGCGTTTGGCATGGTCTCTCATAACATTCTCACAAGACAGATAAGGAAACCAAGTCCAGATAAAACTAATAGATTGGACAAGGAGGTGAGTTCACTGTTAAATGGAAAGGTACAGAGAACAGGAGAGCCACAAGTACTACCCTCACCGCTATACTATTTAATAATAGCCTAAATGACTGCGTAGAGACCACTCAAATTCCCAGACTGTACCTACCTCGGAGATGCTGTAGCATGACAAGTTAAAAGCATAAAAAGTTTAAACAAATCTTGGCAGGAGGAGGACTACCTGTAGATGACCAGCTGCAGGATTACAAGAGAAGGCAGAGCTCACATGAAGGGAGTCAGAAGTTACAGAAAATCACCAGCTGCATGTGACCGTTCAGTCTGCCCTGAAAGTCTATAAACACCTGAAAAGTGTTTGCATAATAGACTGTAGGATCTACAAAGATCTACCCAGAGGTTCCGGGTTAACGTAAGGAAAAACTTTTTCACCGTGAGGGTGATGGAGCACTGCAACAGGCTGCCCAGAGAGGTTGTGGAGTCTCCTTCTCTGGAGACATTCAAAACCCAACTGGACGTGTTCCTGAGTGATGTGCTCTAGGCGGCCCTGCCTTGGCAGAGGGGTTGGACTGGATGATCTTTCGAGGTCCCTTCCAACCCATGTGATTCTGTGAAAGGTATCCGCCAAATGAATTAGACAAGCATCTGGCAGAGGACAGCCGTGCCTTCCAACAGGAGATAGTCTAGCTAGTTTATTATTTACGAGCTTTTAAAAGTGCCTTCCAATATTGCAAACTTCTGATTTTAACAAACTTGCTGTATGTATATACTTAGGTATATACCTCATGGTGAAAAAACCCCCATGTGGTATGACTGATCTGGCTAAAAGAACTGGTCAAGTGTGAAATTTATCAGCTCCTTTAGGTGGTTCACCATAAACTGCACAAATTAATCATGCCAGCCCAAGATGGAGCGGCACAGGGCAGAGAACAAGGAACTGCTAGTGCCACTTTTGGTAGCAGTAGTTATACTGTTTTGTTGCTTGAGGGATTATCAAGCCCCTGAACCCAAATATCTGTACTTTAAAGACTTCCTTGGTCTCCTGCATCAGTTACTTTAACAGTAAAACCAGAAGAGTGCGTAGAAGCTCCCCAAGACCAATGCCCAGAGGGGCATGCACCCGTGTAACCTAACCAGTTACACTGGTCACATGTAACCTGGACCACTTCATACATCAAAAGCGTTTTGGAGAAGTTTCTGGTGTTACATCTCATCGAATTATGACAAGCATCAGAACAACTGAACGTGAAGTTGCCCGGACATCTGCCGGCCAATGGGCTGTAGTGAAGGAAATCCTCTCCACACTTTGCTTGCGGGAGCAGCATTTGCTCTCCGTTACGTTATCACTGTCTCACTCTGTGAGCCTTCTGCTTTCCTTCTATTTTCACCCCATCCCATGGGAGATGGGAGGAGGCAAAAGGCCAGGTGGGTGCCTGGCTGCTGGCCGGGGCCAACCACACCACGCACACACAGAGCAAACAAGTGACCACCATTTGCTGAACTACTGGCCTGGGAAAAAAAAAAGAATCAAGCTCTACATAACAGGGCTCTGCTGTTCATCGGTTAATAGCAAGATGCCTGCACAGAAACAGTCTACGAACTAATGTCTAGGTAGGGTAGCCTGTATAATTAAAATATATACTATAATCTAATTCCTTCAAAACATAACCCATCTAGAAGCCTTCATTTATTTGAATTACATGGACACTTTGAAATATATATTGGATTCAATTGTGAAATTCATTTTGGATGAAGCAAAAAAGTGACATCCTACAGCATATTTTTGGTTTGCAATTCATCAGAAAATTCAATTTATGCCAAAGATACAGTGATTCAACATGAAAAAAATAGCACATGCTTTAAAAAAAGTGTTTAAGATTAAAATCCCCACTTAAATGAAATTCAAGCTTAATTTATAGGAGGCCTGCACTGCAATAAGACCACTTAATTGAATAGCAGACATTATCAAGTCCCACTAAACATGAAGCACAATTAGTCTTTTAACACTGTAAAAAAAAAGGCAGTTGAAAGCATCATTAAATCAAATATAATAGCACACATATATGAAATCTGTCTCTGTTATCACCCTATCAATGCTCATATAGAGTCATGTCAACAACTGAGCTAGGTCTAGGTGCATAAACGCGTGTTGAGAACTAAGGGTTAGGATTTCCTGCTTTAATCCCAGCCACCATAGAGCAGCTCATGGAAGCTCTCTGGTAAGAACAAGCACCGACTTCTCTGCCAGGATTCTTTCACACGGAGACAGCACCAGCCACTGAGTGGAAGTGTTCAGAAAACAGTCAACAGATTTGAAAAATACGTTAAGGTATTTAGCCAGACAGACGAAAACATGTTACCAGCTGCTCTTCTACAGGCCACAGACAAAACTTCAGTTTTAAGTTGCATCTGTACAAGAATATTAACTAAAACTGAGTCTGAGGAACAGTTAACACATCTAAACAAATGATTACTCCTCCACACAGCCCACTTAATTACTGTTTTCCAATCACACTTCTAATCAATTCTCAGACGCACCTTGAAAATTTCAGTCACCTCTTCAGCATCATCGTTTCTCTTGTCTAACAGGGAACAATTTGAGGAGAACATAGATTTTTTGCCTACAGAAATTTAATCCCAAACTTGGTAAAGCTTCATTTGCATCACACCAGGATGCACAAATCGTGCTAGCAGTACCAGAACTTGTTCATGGTCCAAATTCTGAATGCCAAATCACTTAAAAAGATCTTTTTTCAAGTTAGGCAACAGTCTTGTAACTGAAAATTATTTAGAAAAGTGAGGCAAAGTGCCAAGTGAGTGCCTTGCTTATTGTGAACTACAACATTCTCTCAAAAAGTGGAAGCTGGAACACCACTTTTCACAGCTTTCTGAAAAGTTTCAGCAATGGAGGTTTGGCTCAGTGCTCACAACTACCTTTGAAAGTAGTGAGGAATCTGATTTCTCACTGCTTAGGCTGACTAGAGCCAGTGAATTTTGTAGAGTAGTAAGTGAGGAAAAACTAGAGAATAATTGAAGAGGCAACATCAGCATCTTAAATTTGTCCACTAGAAAAATACCAAGGTTTTAAAGAAAACCAAAAACTTGCTACCGACAAAGTTTGCCTTGTTGAACATTAACACCTTAATTAAACTACAGATGAAAACAAAAATGTTGCTAATAACATCACAGTATTCCCACGTCTGGTTCTTAAAGCCATCAGGACCTGTTATAACATACACGTAGCCTTTGTTCTTTAGGAAGATTACCCACAACAAATACAAAACCTCCACACCCTCATGAGTTTGAAGGCCACTGGGGACAAACACAGGTATGCCAGACGCACAGGGCAGACACTCATCTGCTAAATATATTCAGTATAACGAACTGAAGCACTAAGTGATTACTATGGGCAACTTGGTATCACCCTCCGATAGTTTTTTAACCTCCCAGTATCAAAACCATTCTTTAAACATTCAGATTGGTTCAAATTTCCAAGAAGCTTCAGCCAATTCTCCTTTTTGTAAGCTATCCTTTTGCCCTCAAACAGAAGAAAAGGACCTTAAGAATGTACTTTCTAAACAAGTAAAATTGCCCAAACAGGCATAATAAGAACAAACTCTCTTAAGGAGAGACCTATGTAATCGTAATTTTTATCTTGGAATGCCAGAACACTGCTAGTATCGAAAAGTACAAAGTTCTACTCGCCCCCAAAAGATAATTATCTTCAAGTCAAGCATTAAAAAAAACAAATCAGGTTTGCAGGAACTAAACAAGTATTGTCTCTTTTATAGCCTGACAACTGTAACCAAAAACATATTCAAGAGTTAGTTCATATTTGTTAATTCTAAGCAATCTAAATAATTCACATACAAAAAAATCGCACACCCAGAACCTCCAACCCACAGCAGTTTTTCAGCCATCATGATCCTGATTAAGGCCTCTCACAGCGTTTGTAGTCTCAGCTGATAGCAAATCCATCCCTATAGGAACAGTTTGATGGAGGACGAGGTTGCTCTTGGTAGCAACTCTTGCAAGGCTGCCTGGCAGCAGGAAGGAAACGACAGGGGCATTTGATCTTACTGTTGGGAAGCAGAGTGAGCCTACCTACTCCAAGCCTTCCACAGCAGTTGCTCGCTGTTAATTCAGGAGCAACCTTCTCATCCTTGACATCATTAATACAAAGGAAAAAGGATCAACAATTATACCCAAAAAACAAAGGCAAACTTTAAGAGCTCACAGTGCTTCTTAGCAGCCACAACTGTAATTCTAGGAAATGACAGAATTCTACTTAAATGTTTTTCCTAAACATTTGAACATTCATGTTCAATCAATTATAGTTTTCTTTAAGATCTTAATATGTTGCACATAATTTTTGTGGCTGTATATCCCACACGACCCAGAACCACGCACAGCTAATTGTCAGACTTGCCCATCGCCTTTCTCAGTTTTAGACATTTCCCTCCCGCCTTCCAGTTTCATTTTAACACAATTTTTTGACAAAAACATTCTGGAAGTACGCTTCAAAGTGAACTAGGTGCTCCAAAAATACTGGCACTAACTTGCTTAGTACACTTGAACCAAAGTGTTGATTACCAAAGTTCTACTGCCTTTATGTATTCCATGCCACATTAAACGAACTGCCAAGCAGCACAATGCGCAACAGTGAACAAAGGCACAATGCGTCACCGTAATTTCCTGGCCAGGAAATGAAAGGCTACAGATACGCCGAGCTGTGAATCCTCAACTTTCACCGCATAAGACTCCTCTTATTAACTGATGAGAGATAGCACACTGACGATATTAAAAACAAAAATCTATACTGATTCAGCTCTCCAGTGTTCGCTCACAACTGGTGAGAGAAGTTTAATCGTGTCTCAAATTACTGTAACAACTTGATTTATCTATTAAAGCCTTTTTTGTATTACTTGTATTTGCTTTAGATGGCACACACGACATTTGTAAAAGTAAACTGCTGCAGGAGAAAAGAAAGCTCCGCACATCAACTGCCAAGAAATGAAAGGCATGTTCCGCTCTAATACAGATACTCCCACTGCTCTTCATTACTCACAAACATAGAATATTGATGGACTAAGCGTTGTTAGCTATCCCCTCTATCTCATGTTCTTATATCAACAACCAGACAACTAGATTTTTTTCTCTAAATATGATTTAATTAAAAACACTAGATCAGCTTTGATTTTTATTTTATATATGTACAATAGTTACCAAATGAATACACTGAATCAGTTATGTTAAATTTCACATAACGTCAAAGGACATCAGCATGGTATGGAATAAACTCACACTGCCTTTTGCATATACAAAAAATGCAGTAGTGTTAATTGTGATTACTGTTTTGGTTTGTGGTTTGTTGTGGGGTTTTTTTTAATAACCTGCTTATTAATTCTCCAAATAATCTTGCCATAAAAACAGTGTAAGTAGTTAATTGATCAGTTAATATATTAGCAAAGACAAACATTAGTAAAGTTTGCAAGAAATCAATTGCAAAATTACCTCAAGTGTAGGACTGAACGTATTCACATGAAAGTTACCTTCAGTTAGAAAAGTTTTCAAAAAGAGCCCAAGGTGGAGCTGTGCATTAATTTGGTCAAACTGTTTCATATGAATGAACAGTCAAGTTTATTCAGATATTGAAAATATGACTATCCTTTTTAGTATTCACAAACATTTGTGTATATACTGTGTGTATGTGTGTAAATATATATATATGCATATATAAAGTGAAGATATGTTAATGTAAAAATATACTGTTCATCCACGCCCAATTACACAAAATTCAGTATTTGGACATTAAACTGTCTAAGTATAAATGTCCGTTTCAAATCTACATTCAACCAGCAACAAATACTTAGAAGTATTTTTTGTAAACATTTGAGATAGGGAAAGCCCATTCATTTACAAAACGATCCTTCTTTAACACATCAGCATCTCTTCAGCTTGAAAGTTTTGTACAGCAGCTTCAGCCAGCCTATTGTGAATCTGCTCAAATCAAAGAGCTCACACCATCTTAGATCGATACGTGCGAAAGCTCAGCAAATGCAGAATTTTCAAATTCATTCTTAACCACCATCCATTTCCAGTTCACCAGCAAAAAGAAAATGCACTTGGCTACAAAAATATTAAGGAATGTTATTGAAAACAAAAGGCTATTTTGGTAGAAGAAACTACAAAAATAGTTAAGTTGAGTCATGTTGTAAAGCTTTAATGCAAGAGCATTACAGTACAGATTTTCTTTCCAACCTTAAAGCTTAAATCAACACCAAATTTAAATATCCATCTCTCAAGTGCTTGGAAAAAACGTGCTCAGTAAAAGTCTTTCTTCAATTAAACAACTGTAATTATGCAGGTGTCCGGCTCTGCGTCTCAGACATCTGTTCAGTGCTGTCTCTTGTTCCATTGGCAGCAGTTACAGGTGTTGAGATACTCTGATATAATGACTTCGGACAACTCAACACAGCTCCACTTTCATCCTCTCCAGTATCTGAATCCGGTGTTACAGAACTGCTATCTATCCCCAGAATCTCACTGACTGCTTGAGGCAATTCCTAGAATGGATCAAGAGGGGAAAAAAATAAATTTAAAAAGCACTGTAATTAAATGAAAAAAAGTTAAAAACACGATCGTCATCCCACCCCCAGTAAATAACCGTTCATCTGAATTTAGCTGTACTGAAAGCACCTCTCTCAGCATTAGGTCCGTTCAAGTTCCCATTTTCTGTATCTGCTTTTTGAAAAGACAGCGAAGGGGACAGGCACAGGAATTAATTCCTGGTTAACAATATAACCTTCATTACAAAAATAGAAGTCTGAACACCTATTATAATTATGCTGCATGTTATTGAAACTAGTTTCATTGAGCAAGGCACGACTTTCTGCCTAGTAAGTCTGGCACGCTTTCAGTGCAATGTACCTTTTCACCTCATTTTTCTCGAGCACACTGAGCATCAAATCACTTGCACTGAGGTTACCTAGTAAGAGTTAAGAAATCACCACCAGACGGCACAACCCAGCTTTCCCCCAGTGAACAGTATTACTCAACAATGAATCACTCCTGCTTACAGACTTTTAGAATAGATACAGCACGTCCTTTATCATACCTGGGCATTTTGTTATTTTCAAGTTGGACACGTACACTTACAGCCAGCTACTCACTTTTACCGTCTATAAATGCTCACAGTGGATATAGTCAAACCATCTTTACCTTGCAATTCATCATCTGCATAGAAATTGCTTCTGCTTTGCAGAGTATATATTCCACATCAATTTTCATAGACAGTTCATTGATATGCTGAAAATATATTCACAAAGAATAGTAAGTGTGATGAACGGTAAATACGCTTTATTGTAAAATACACTAATACTGTACTGCAGTGCTAATAAGTATCACTTTATAAGCTTGCCCCTTAAGCTATGAAATGCTAAACCTACTCTATTTGCTTTGACAGATGGGTACTGAAAGATGTAGTACGCAACAGCTGGCTTTCACCAGGATCCAAGATCTGCAAGAGGACTTCAAGGTATTTCTAAACCTGACACACTATCCAACCCTCCTTGGTACCCCCCAGCTCACATTTTCAAAGAGCTAACAAGTAAGATTATAGAAGAAAACACTAAAATTATGATAAACTAAGCAGTAGTCTAAGGGGGAGATCTGTTTTCCACCTGCTAATGATCTCATCACTAAACACAGACCTCAGATAAACTGTTTTGAAAGCATGGAGGATAGGCATTCAGTTCACACTTAACACTTCAGAAGATAGCACGCACCTTTTCCTCTCCCTAACATGAAATACAAACATACTGCATTAACTCCAAGAACTTAATTAATATTTAAATAATGCATAAAAATTCAGTACCTTTAATATTTCATTAAAGCCATAGTGCTTCTCCATTATTTGCTGTTTTTCAGATTCTAAGATAGCACAACAAAGGAGAAGATGAAAATTCTGGCAAGGCAATTCCGTCCACATGACCTGTTAAAATGTAAAAACCACTTTTGAAATGTTTATGCTTTCCTCTGAAAAGAAAAGCAGTTCTTGGAAAATAAGTAAGGCCTCAAGCCAAGTGGCTTCACTAACAAGAAGCTATTTTGGAAGGCAACTAAGTATTTGTACAATTATTTGAAATTTTTCTTTTCGCCAAGTAGTGACAACTGCAAGTCTGAGACACTAAATGCTTATCTGGTTCTTTAAAACTTCTGTGTCTACCAGGTTGTCCACTGTAACATTGAGATGCCTGAGCTCACGGTCTTGTGCATGTGCATGTTCTGCTTCAGCTCACGTGAACTTCCCCTACTCAAAATTACTAACCACAAACAAGTAATTAAAACTAACACGTTATTTCTGTGGCTTAGTGCATCTGCATTAACTGTGAATTGGTAGCAGCGTGTCATGCTCAGCAATCCCTCCAAAAGGTTCTAACGTTTACAGGTAAGGTGCTAAAGTAGTTCCCAATCCCCCCGCTACAAGAGCCCAAATATACGGACAGGCGGGTGTTACTGTCTGACTGCAGACACGGTGGCTTTTGGTCCCACGGAGGCCACAAATAATCATTCTCAAGTTCACTGGGACTGAAACGTGCAACCTCAGTATTAAGACCCTATTTTAGCATGTTGATGAGAGTCAAATCTTAAAAAAAAAAAGTGTTTGGAGAGAATGTGTGCGCTGGGCACAAAGCTGGAGAACAATTTTGACAAGAAAAAAAGGAAACAAAAAATTGTTTCCATAAATTACTCAAACAGATAAAGGCATAAAGTCAATGGATTTATTCTCAAAAAAAGCAGGCTTATGAAGATTCAGTCTGTCTTCCCTAGTAAAAATTTTCTTGCTTCATTCTTGATAGAACACAATCTTAAAACTCCACATGAGCTTACTTATACCTGAACTTTTATCACTAGTACATGTAGTCTGTAAACAGAATTGCATAAATCTGAAAAAAAAAAAAAATACCCAAACTAAGTTCACCCAAAAATAAAGCATAATTAATCTTGAATGTTTCAATTAAGATCCAATTCACACTGTCCAGAATTAAATTTTGTTATCTTTTTCAGGCATCCAATATTCTGTCAAAGCACTCTCTCACTCCAGGAAAATGGCTGGAATGTAAACAGGCTGATGAAAAACAATAATCACAGGAAAATGCCTACAAGCCTACCAAATACAGCCTGTCTACACACTATTGTTGGCTCTGGTTTTTTACTCCTGCTTCATAAGAAGGAAATATTGACAGCTGTAAATGGATTTGGTTCAACATCAAGTTTGCACATAAAGAGAGCAGACTACTGCCTACAAATTTCCAGTACACTCGAGTTCTCATGGTACACATACCATCAATCATCTACAACAATCAATAATGAAACATATCAGACAACGGGCTGCCTCTTGGGAGTTAAATCTAAACCAGAACATAGATGATGAAGACAAGACAATGCAGGATATGGGGGAAATCAAACCAAAATATAGATCTGTGTAACAACTGCCTTTTTACAGACATTAACAGTGTTTAACTTTGATATTTACAGTTTAATGCTATCCTACTGGAATATCATAGAATGGATAGGCTTGGAAGGGACCTCTAAGATCGTCTAGTTCCACCCCCCCTGCCATGGGCAGGGACACCCTCCACTAGACCAGGTTGCCCAAAGCCCCATCCAACCTGGCCTTGAACACTGCCAGGGATGGGGCCTCCACAGCTTCTCTGGGCAACCTGTTCCAGTGCCTCATCACCCTCACAGGGAAGAATTTCCTCCTAACGTCTAATCTAAATCTCCCCTCTTTTAGTTTAAACCCATTCAGTGGAAGCTGGATCTGGCTTCAAGAGTAGAAAAAAAAACCAAAATGCTAACAAGGATGTTTATAGACATTCTCTCCTCTCTGAGGAAAATTAGCTGTCACCAGCTGCAGAAAATTCCATACTCTCTGCTACCATGATACGCCTTTCCAAGTCTGGAGCAGAGCATGCGCTTAAGCCAATGTATGTAAATGCATAACAGCAACATCACAAAGTGATTGGAAAAGGATGACAGAAAAACAGCATTTAAATTAAGAATACAAAAATATACCATTTAAGTGCGGTAACTCTTTTCCTTGTATTTCTTTCTGTTAAAGCCATGCAAGTAAGGACTCATTTGTTCTACTCTACCTCAGCATCTATGAATATATGTAACAAATACTAGCAAATATGTAAACTATTTTATCACTAGGTCAATGAGAACTGTACTAGCATAACCCTGGAGGTAAGCGTGAGCTAGCTGTGTGATTTTGTTACAGCATTTTTCTTTTGGGATTCTTCTTTTTCTGTCTAGTCTTCCTGCACCACCTTGAAATGAAGCAGCTCGCTGTGCAAAGGGAAGATTAAGAGCTGGCTGGAATTACAAGGTAATATTGCCTGTCCCTCCAGTATGAAAGAGGGGCTGAGCTGCTCTCTATTTTTGGACATCTAAGCAGCGCTTCAGTATGCTGTCTATCTGGGCTGAGGCTGAGAGACCCTGCTAAAACATGCCATAAATAATCCCACCCACAGACAGAGCAGTTTAACCTGCATTCATACTTCTGTAAGAAGGTGTCGCATATAGCATTGCAAATAACCGCAATCGCACCATGTGTCTCATCTTAGCCACGCAAGGTGGAATGCCACCTCTCTGGCACGTACACTGCCCAGCACACCCTGCCGCACTACGTAGCCATGAGATAACCACCTGTGTTTTCTACCACAATCTGATTATTTTGGCTCTTAAGTGGGAGGATTTGGGTTTGGCTTCTACTCTGGCTGATGGGGACTGGTATCTCCCATCTTGAAGGTAAATGTCAAATAACCAATCTAGTGAAGAATCTTCTTCATTCCTTTTTTTTTTTTTTTTTTGAGATAAAACACTGAAGTCATGAAGCCAGTGGGAACAGGGGAAAAAAAAGTATCCAAGGCTACCTTAGGGGTTCACAAAACTCAGAGGACAGAAATGGAGGTCCAAAAAACCGCACCCTGAAATTCATAGATTAGACAGTAAACACCCCAAGGAGTCCTGGAACGTCAGATGGCATCTCCCCTTCTTCCCATTCTACCCTCTGCTGCAAGTGAATACGTCACAGGGTAACATCACCTTCAAGTGGGCTCCCTCAGGTCATGTGCTATTACAAAAATAGCACATGAATTTTGCTCAGATTCAAAGACCCTAAAAGCAGTTCATTTCTCTCTACCAATTACAAAGAGGAAAGTGCTCTCCTGTGCCTCCAGCCTGCCTCTGTAAATCCCACATATACGCTCCACTGATACCAACGAAGCTGCATAGCTATGAACAGGAAAAAAAAAAAACCTGTTGTAAACTGGACTTCAACTGTGACAAAGGAGACACTAGCTTTCACACAAGAACATCAACATAATGCCTTAATTAGTTTGTTTTAAAGAGGAATACAAGATATCCACTTTCCCATTCCATATCTCCCAGCAACGGAATTGAATACTTGTAGTGAACATGCACTATGGTGTGCTATAAGGAACCTACAAAATTATCACATATCAATAGGTTTCCATCACCCTCCTAAGACAGAAAAAAATACCTAAGAGTTAGAAATACAGCGTGCTTCTTTTCTGTATGCACACATATACCCACATTAAAGCAGAGGTGATAAAAACATGCTAGCCTGGGACTAGACACTATGAATAAAAATATTCTTGTCATCAATTTAAAAAGAAAAATGAGTCTTTAAAAAAAATACTGAGAAGACAACCTAACACTTGAGGGGGCAGGAAAATGAGATGGGTGAATTTTTTTCCAAAAATCATTATCATTTTATCCCTTCGAATAAGGGAATTCTTTGGTTTTGTACATTTTTGTTCCCTTATTTATGAATGTTATTCATAAACTTTTTAGTCCTCTTCAGTTAAAATAGCACTTCAATACTCTATGATAGTAAACTCTACCAATTGATGATAAAAAGCTAAAAAAGATTTACTTCAAACAGTTCTAAATAGTGATCCTCCTCTTTATGTGACTTTTTTTCATTAGTGGAAAAAGTGAATAAAAGCATCAACTTTATTTTTCATTATACCAGAAACACATTATTTTTCATTATAGTACAAATTTTATGCACCTCAGTCCTGTTCTTTTCATTACCCTTCTGTTCCCCAGCACAACTCTATGTGATATTATGCCTTAGAAAATACTCCTTTCATTCATCTGAACATCTACTCTCATTTGGGAAGTTTTCAGTGGATACTGTGCACTTGTTAAATAAACCTGTTCTGTCAACACACTTCTCCATTTTCCAGGAACAAAGAATTAAAGAATATTCAACAAAATTGTTAGTTCATCTTAACTACTCCATCTGATCCCAAGATCACCTAAATCAAAACAGACCTCATTAACCTAGAATTATCAGAACCTCCACATTTATGTTTTACATTATCTTGGTTGGCATCATGAGGCCTTATCAGCAAGTGTAACTGGATCTTCCGACATCATTCTCTTCATGGTTTTGGCTAACACAAAACCTACCCTGGCAGTGCTTCATTCCACTTAATCTACAAAGCGCTACCAATATCAAGGAACTAATCTGACACACGCACACAAATGCTGTTTCTTCTAGCACAAGCTGTTTTCGTAAGAAGTTAACTGGTACTCTCCACTTACTACTTTCACTCAAGAGCCTCATCTGAAGGATCCCATCCAAACCTGTTTGAAAAAGCCAATTTATCCCCACCACCTCTTATAAATATTTTTTTCATTAACTTCCCAAGTTGTTATTTTAGCTAAAAAGATAACATATGCTAATGTGTCCTCAGCTCTTGGCACTGAATCCATTTAAAAAAAAATTAAAAATCTATTAGAGTAGTAATCCCTTTGCAGAATGATCCATGCTTTTTGTTCTGAAGTCCAAAGGTTGCTGGAGTTTGTGTGATAAAACACCTTACCTCCCAGAGCCGGAGAATATCTTGAAAGCTAAATTCCCTTTTGAATCTGATAAGAAGCCATCGGAAGCAAAAATAAAGGTAGCCTGAGTCTTGAGATTCTAGGAATAAGAGTGTTACATTTCATAAACACCAAATTTGGTTAAGACAGCAGTGGAACAAAAAAAACCCAACACATTTTACACAATCATACCCCTGATATTTAAGATGGCGGTCCCTTTTTCCAATCAGCAATATTTGCCGGAGGACAGCATACTTTTAAAATCAGTAACAAAGTGCCCCTGTTTTTCAAAAGGCATGAAGCAATTATTGAAAACTTTTAGGTGTTACTCATTTACAGGTCCCGTATTCATATAGTCTTACTGCGGGACTTACGTTTAAAGACTGGTAAGGAGAGCAATGCACATACAATGCAGTGAGTTGTATGAGCTATTGTGCATGAATAATACACCTACCTAAATAACTGCAAAATCCACTGTCTAGTAAACGAAGCAAAGTACTCAGTTGAATTAGTTGTGTCTTCATACCCTGCATCTGTTCTTCAAAATTCTGATGCTGGATGGAATAAAATATTAGCACTGTCATTTTTATTAACTCAGTGATAATTTGGAAATTTACAGGTATTTTTAATTTAAAAAAAAAAAAGTTTTGTTATTGCAAGTGGTTCTCATCCTTGAAGTATTTAGCATAGGGATACTTAACTGTACTTCCAGCTAATGAAATGCCTGCCTTTTACTGAAAGCTTCAACTAAAGCAGTGGAGTGTTTCCTCAATAACACTTTTATACGTAATAAATGATACTATAAATCAGCCTATATCCTGTACCTCCAGGCAGTGCCACTACACTCAAAACAAAAAGACCACTTTTTTTATTTTCACACCAACCACATATTGTTTGGCCACATGCACAACTCATAAAAGCTTCAGATGTGGAAAGTCTAAATTGCATTTAACAAATGCCAAAAGGTAACTATGTCAGGGAATCACTATCCTGAACAAAATCCTGCTAAAGGACACCTGATTAATACAAATTTGTCCGTGATGGCTCCGAGTTACTTTGAAACTTCTAAGGAGCTGAGTTTGTCTGTATTGTGCAGTAATACTATCACAAACCCAGTGTAACCTGTGTCAGTCAGAAAAAACATACTGACTTCAAACATAAGATGATTGCTTTAAAAGAATTTAAAAATAAATGAAATTTATAAAATAAAGTTAACCACAAATGCTTATCTATTTATGCAGGCTAAGAGAGCCTTATTTTACCATTTGATCCATGTATGATACAAAGCACCAAAAGGCATCTACTTCGTTTTCCATAACATACAAGACAGGTGAAAGCAAGTCGCTCATCCCCTGGACATAACCTTGATTGAGAAAAAGGAGAAAAAAAAAAAAAAAAAGGCACACAGGAATTTGGTTAAACTCAGCAGTTAAACAGTAATTTTTCAGGTGTGTTGAATGACTTGAGTGTAATAAATGTTTGCATTCCAAGTTTGTACAGATATTCTAATTTTCCAACTCAACCACCAGTAAAGACATTTTTGTATTAATAACCAACACCCAGCAGATCTAACAAGATTTAGCAGCGGTTTCTGCCAATCTGAAGAGAAAATAAAACAAATGCACTGGTTTTGTAGTTGAAATATGTACAAACTGAGCTGAGACCAGAAAAGACTTTTAGCAAAAATGTTCTCATTTAGAGCTCAGAAGCATACATTCATATTTTTAAGATTTTAAAAAAATATGTATCTTGCACCACCACAAATACAGACTCATATTTAGTCTCCTGCCCATCGGGAATTGTTTGCTTTCTTCTGCACATTTAAAATCTTTTAATGTCTTCCCACCTTTTCGACGATTTTCTTTTCAAACAGATTTGAAGAAGAGATGTTGAGTTTCAATCCCAGGAAAACATACGGTGCAATAGCTTTCATATAGAAAATTTCACATTTAACATTTCTTTTACTCTGGCACTGAGTATGTTTTACGGATTCCTGTATTTAAGGAAGTAGGAACTGTTCTGCTTGGACAGTATCTTAAATACACTAAAGCCTAAGACCATCTAACAAGCAGCCACCAACAAAGACAACTTCTAGCTATCAAACTGCTGAAGGGGATTAACAGCAAAGCATCGCTTGTGAGAAGCGTGAAACACACATGTATCCAGATCTGATTCCAAAAAGTACCTTCAGGTTTCTGTGCCCAGAAATAGTGAATCAAGTTCATCTGCCCTAAAAAGCACTCACATACCTTTTAAGAAAAGCTTATATTTAACTGGAGAACAAAATGCCCATATTTTGAGCATGTTGTTTTTACGAATCGCTAGAAAGCTTTAGTTGTACGCAAAACATTTTGAAAATGTGATAGCTTTTTAATGCTTCTTCCAGCTTCCTTATTTGTAATTAACAGCCCAATTAAGAGTAGAGGACAAGGATTCTTAGAGCTCATTTTTCCCCTTCTTCCTGACTCTTCCAACTACCTTAACCCTGATGCTCAAGTCAGCCGATTACTGCCCTACTGCTGCTGACCCCCCTGAATAAGGGAGAACATGATTTATGTGTACGTCTATCATCAGTGGTTGGTTCAACATGACATTTCTCGGTTAGATTCAAGCTTGGCTGATTCCATTTCTTAATGATGTAATTATAACTGAAAAAAGGATTGGAGTCAATGACTCTGAAAATATGGAGCAGGTGTGAGAAGAAAAAACAGATCAAGGAACAGAAAACAGGTAAATAATTAAAAGGTCAGAGGAAAATGTTTTATTCCCCACACATTTAATACTATAGTCAATTAAAAATAAATCCAGAGAAAATCCTGTTCAAGACAGTTTAAAAGTCTCTTAAAGACTAACACCAATTTCATTAAAGCAGACTTGAGAAATTCATTCAGAAAATCTTGTATTAACAGCTGTTCTGTCCCCTCCCTTATCTGGCAGTTTGTGGCATTATTGAGACCTCTCTACAGCTGCTGTCAAAGGATTAAGAGCAGCATTGTACCAATGGTTGAGTAGCTTAGAAGCTTTGGACAGACACAATGTCAACTGTACTACACTTCCATTATTCTTTCTTGTTTACAGAACAGAAGACTTGTCCACTGCATACATTTAAGCCATCTAAACAATGTTTTTAGTACAGTGGGTGATGAATGCGCTTTAATTTCACTCATATGTTACTGCGTGTTAATGCAGGTTGAAATGCAAAAATCATGTGTAACAGAGCTACGTCTCAATCAGGTTTAGTTTTCCCTTTCCTTTTCATGCCAAAGATCAAAGTCTCTCTACAGATGTGACAGAAAAAAGCTGACAAGTACTCCAGCTCGGCCGCATATTTGCTAGCAATTAAAGATTTGTTCCTACTTTTTGTCTTCAAAACCCGGCAGAAAGTGGGTTTTTGAGTCCCAAGACTTTTCTGACACAGAACACAAAAACAACCCCCCAAGTACATAACAGCCAAACATCACACCCAGGGTGAAAGGGGGAACCAGCTAGAAGTATCTTTTCCCTCCCTCCCTCCCAAGACAATTAGCAGAAGCCAAGACTTAAGACATCTTGTATACGCTGTGATTAAGGCAAGACATTATATGCTCTGCCTTCTGCAACAGATGCATACACTAAAGCGTAATTTTTGACAGCCTGTTAAGTGTACTCCTCAAGAACCAGCTTTTAAAGTATTCATAAGAACACCCGTGTTTACAAACAGCTGGTTCAGCATGCTGAGCTGTAATTACAACAGTGGCAGCTGGTTTATCATTGTTATTGATATATCAGTCTTAAAAGCGGGTATCACACTCAAGCTTCAAAGATCCAAATCCATTTAAAACTTTGGAAAGCAAATTTGCTTCAATTCTAAAATAACAAACAAACCAACAAAACACAACAGCAGGGCTACAGTGAAGACAAACTACCACTTAATTCCCAATCCCACTTCAGCTGATGAGTTCAGATACCTATGATAAGCATCAGAAAGAAGAGAGGAAGAAATAGGATGAGAAACTGAACAAAGTTGCCTACATTATTAAAATAGAAATCTTGACATTTACAAAAAGCATTGTAATCAAAACGCAAGTTCAATGGCATTAACAGGCCTTAACATAAGAAAAGCTGCGTATCAGAAACTAAAAAGGCTTTTGCATTCAGAGGAACACAACTTACCTAAGTCAAAGTCATACATGCAGTAGGTCATCAAAATATCATGAAGTAAGATCAGTCCTGGATTATCTTCACCTTCGTAGAATTTATTTGTTCTATCTGTCCTGTTTACATCTTTTTCTAAGAAAACAGCCCAGATTTAAAAACAATTTCAAAAACAAGTTCTACAAAGCCAGCATCAAATGAATTAAAAATGGTCTTAAGCTGCTGATTTTTTCCTCAAACACCACTGAAAAGCTTTGAAGTGCTTAAGACAACGGCATAACTGAATTTCATTTCAAAATAAAGAATATTTTAAAAGAAAAAATCCTTCCTTTCTGCAATAAAATCATTTGCTTATGAACAGATTTTAAAGCTTTTTGCCTTTTTTTTGTTAATACTTTTTATGGAAAAAAATCCTCATTGTAATTCACTGAAGATGTTTTGCACTTACAGGGATTAAAACCAATTTTATGCGAGTTAGCCATGCAGTGCCATTTATGAATACTTATGTGATGCACCACAAGCTGTAGTAGGAAAGTTAGCACATAATCAGCTCAAAGACACTGTGGTAGTTCAGCATGGCATGTTTATAAATTCTGTGTAAGCAGTTCCAATAACTCATAGTGAGCTGAAACTGCCTGTTTCATCAGACAGTTTTCATGCCTCTAACATACCAAGCACACAGCACACTCTTTAATGATGTGAAATTCAAGACTGATGTACTGAGATACGCATAATTTTGAGTCCACTTTAATAAAAGGAAGATTTTTTTTAGTTTTGGATCTATTATACAACATAAGCCTAACATTGTAATTTACATTTCAAACACTTTAAAAGGAACAGAACTGCTTCAACACAAACTAAACTTCAGCCTCTTTTTGAACTCTAAATATTTTGTTTCCTGTTCACACACACATGCTCTCTAAAAAGGTAGTTTACCAATCTACTAAGATTAAACTTTACCAACCCTTTCTTCAGCCTGCCTGTTGAATAACTGGCTGAATTAAATTTAGTCCATGTCTCAGAATAACACAAAAGTATTCTCCTGTCTCCTGAAATAACTACTCAGTAATCCTAAACATTAGTGCCCAAATCTCACTATCAAAGAGAACTGACTGCTAATAGTCAGAACTTAATGAAATTTTTAAAAATAGGGTAAAACTCTGCAAGTCAGAATTAACATATACAAACCCCTGTAAGAAATTTTAAAATATAAACAGACATGTTTTCACATTCTTATTGTATGTCATCATTTTAATGACATTCCCAGTAAAATGACATGATGAAATAACACAACATAAAGAGCCTTATGTTATTAAGTAAAGGAAGTTAAAAATCAAGCCATTTGTAACACAAATGTGTAAAAGCTCTGAGTTGCTCTCATGAAGAAAGTTTTAGTATTAAGTACATTACAAAGTTTAGACACCTCTGAAAATAGCAACATGTTAGTTTTTAGTGTCTCTTCACATAGATTACTCAAAAGGTTACATTTTTCAACTTTATAGTAAGTTGTAAAAGAACGTGAATTTGTACAGTTAAGTATGCTTCTAAATCTAAACTTACCTATAAGACTCCGGTAATCTCTTAATCTTGAATTTCGTTTTTCTTGTTCCTCACTGACAGATTTCCACTGCAGTTTCATCCTGAAGTATTCGTCCCTGAAAAAGAAGATAATTTTGAAACTAAAACATGCTCAACTATTACATTTCTTTATTTAAGCATTCATTCATTCCATTTGTTCTTTGGCATAAATGAGATAACAACATCCTGCTTATCTAATATTTTTACTTTAGTAAAACAACCACTTTTAAGAAAGTCTCACACACTGCTTTACATTCAACAATCTTTAGCAGCTGTCTTTCAAGTGTCCAAAAACCTTTTAACATCACTTGATGCCTTGAGGAGAAAAAAAAAAAAATAAAAAATCAGCTTTTTAATTTATTTTGTAACAATAAGCCCACTGTACTCACGTTTTCCTTTTTTGCAGATTTGCTCTCTCTTCTTTAGTGCTGTTCCAAGGAAAATACCCCAAAAGAAATTTCCATGCCTCTTTTCTTAAAGCATGGCAGAGACCCTAGGGAAAAACAAATATGAAACATAAACAAAGTTCCTATAGCGATACAATACTTCTTAAAGTAACAACTTAAGAGAAGTTTTATAAGTAAACTTCTTTTTACATTGGAGCCAAATCTTATCTAACTAGGTATCACACTTGGGAGGAAAGGGGAGGAAGAGAACATGATCAAACAGAAAAACTGTAGAAACACTGGATTCATCCTCAGAAAACAAAAAAGTTTTTTCTTCCTATACTTTTGCTTCACTGCTAGAAGTAAAGTCTGTGATTCCTGTAAGGTTTTTAAGAAGCAAAAAAAAAGTATATTTAAAATTTATATGTTTAAATATCACGCTGCTGTTCAGCTGCCAAACGTCTGGTCTCACCACAAACTGATCTTGAGGACTAAACTTCTATTTACATATATTTGTAAACAAGTATTAATTTACTAATATTTATATTCATGAACTTTTTCATCTAACAATAAAATATTTATTATAGATTATTATTTTTATTATGATCTATTATTATTATTTGCAGATGAAAATTCTTACTGATTACATGCAGGTGAATCTCCCAAGCAATCAAAACTACCACTGTCCTCTCAAGGACACCATTTGTCAGAAACCTTTCCAAGTAACGCTCATCATTTCTAGGTTACAAACACATACTAGCTGAATCATACTCTACTCTCATCAAAAGAGCTGAAAGAAACTCCTGCAGTATAGCCATGAGAATGAGGCACTTTTGCTATCAGACTCCCCAGTTTACCAGTCCAAGGCCACCTTGATTCCTCACTATATTTCCTCATCTACCATTACATTAAGGCAAGTAGATAGTACAGTAAATAGCATCAACCACTGCAAAAACAAGTAGCAACTGGAGCTTTTCCTGTAACAAGCAAAGAGTTTAAGAGAGAAATTTTTTATTTTTTTTTTCTTTCTTTAAAGCGGATCTGCACTTAGTGTACTGGAAGTTACTGGGATCTTGAGTCATAAATAAAATCGAACACTCACTCCTCTGGCAATGGACAACAGCAATGCCAGGGAAATGGGCTACTGGAAGAAAAGGTTTGTAGTAATTATCTTGATTGCAGAAGGGTCCTTATTTGGGCACCTCAGGCACAGATGTATTAAATAACAGTCACAGAAAGTGAAAAGGGCCTCAGTTTCACTCCACCACTTCAGAGTATATTACTTCGTATGTACAGGTCTTCAAAAAACCTGTAATAGCAATGTTACCATTCTTTACTTCTGCTCAAACTCCAAGAATGTAAGACTGCATGCTTGCAAACATGCATCAACAGGTGCACAAAGAATCCATTAAGGCAGCTTGATTCCCACCCAAAAAAAAACGATAAATAAAGTAACATTAGGTAGAATAGTTACAGGACATAACTGAAGTCTCCAACATTTAGGAAACCACCACCGAGACCAAATTCACATTCATATTGCAAAACCCCTTAAGTTCAGTAATAAACACCAACAACAGTGTTTAGGACCACTCTGATGAGGGCCAAATCCAGGCAAACTGCTGGGCAAAGAAGAGAAGCTTTTGTTGGAGAAGGACATGAAAACGCACTCAAAAAGAATAAACCCAATATCCAAACACTGAAGCACTGGTGTTTTCCTGAAAGACATTGATTTCTCCTCTTTATCACTTAAGCTTTTGGCTTTTCAACTCATTCACTTCAGCCAGCCACCACAAGATCTATCCCCTTGTAGAGAACTTTGTGTTATTGCAACACTGCTGAGGTATTTGATTAGAAGGCAATCATGCTTCATGAAGTCTCTCCAACAATACTGACTGGCTCATGCTCAAATCCTGCATGGAGCACTACAAGTATAATGGAAACAACATCACCGTGGTTTGGGAAGGAAAGAAAAAGGGCCAGAAGCAAGCCATGGGTCCTGCTGACTTTAGAAAAATAAGTTACCCCTTTGAATATCAATTGCTTTATGTAGTCGACATTTAAAATTCTTCCTTCAGAATCCATATTCTTCGTCCATTCTTCAGCCGACACAGGCTCTCTTCTACTAACTTCAGGCTGCTTTCCTAGATCGATCTAAAAAAAGAAAGATGTTATATGAATCCCACCGAAGTGCTTCAGTAGTTTTAAACAGCTGCGCAAATAGCACTAAGCTTGCTGGTTTGTTATATTCAGCGCAATTTCATTTTCACGTGTGCACAGCCTTAGATCCTTTCACACGTGCACATCCTTAGATTCACACACAGTAGCAAGTAGTGTGGGGCTACACAAACAGATTTTGAGAGTCCTCTGTGCTGATGACCTGGGTGCAGGTTTCAGATTTTGAAGGATGATGTGTGTGTCTTTTAAATAACCTTCTAACCCCACAAACACCTCTGAAGTAGCTTCCCATTAACTAAAAGACTCTATGCAGCTGGAAATTTTTTGGGTACATGCAACGCATAAACAAGGACAATAGGGAGCTTCACTCCAAAAGTGCATTCCTGATACACACTAGCACATCTGAAGAGAGAACTGAAAAATTACTTGGGTTCAGAGATGTCATGCTCACAGACTGCACAGTGTGACTAAAAGATGAATTTAAGTACATTGCCCCTTAAAAAACCCAGGACTATGTGCTGTCAGAACTCCTAACACCCAAAGTTTCAGTTTGTGGTTAATCTCAGTTCCCAAATTGCACATTTAAGCACAGCAGAATCCAGATAGTAACTCCTTACTGTCTAAAAATATTTTGATGATGGCAACCAAGCCCATTTGTGTTTCAACTCTTTAGACTTCTAAGGCATTTGCCAGATTAAGACATACAGGTCAGTGTACTGTTTCTCATTGATCAATTACCTGATTAAGTGCTAGGGAGAAAGTTCTTAGAATGATACAGTTCATACAGCTACTGCTAAGTTGTTAACACTGTTTTGAACTAAAAAAAAAATAACAGTCAAAACAGTGTAACACTCTAAAAACACGTAAGCTGCTTAAACAATAATCACAAGCATTTAAAAATAAACCTTTTACACCTATCTGTAAAGGTCCACGCAAAGTGATTCATGATCCAATTACAAGTTCATTCTAGCTTTGGTTCAAGTCATACATAAATCTGTACCCTTATACTCCCTAGACATTAATCATCCCATTAAATACTTTGTTTTAATCTTCTTAGCCCTCTGAAAACAAACTGAAATGTTTAAGTGATTAGCCAAGGAAGTTGGTTATTAACCTGTATACCTCAATTTTAGCTAACATAGCTCTATGATTACAGAGGAAACACTAAACCTGAAGCAGGTCACTTTTCAGGGTAGGGACTCTAAGACAAGAATAATCCTCATTTCAGTAATGACAAACTTTCTTTCAAAGCAAAAGTCATACTTGCAGGCATAAAATGTACATATTCTAGCAGTAGCTGATAATGATCTCACTCTTAATGATCCTACTCTTACACAGGTAGGGCAGCATACACCACAAAGGCCAAACAAACTCACCACGCTTCAAGTCCTACCATTCCTTTAAAGGTGTGCATAAAAAGAATCAATGCATCTGTATCATACTCATCTACACACTCACCCGTGTAATGACTTCAAATCCTGGTTCTTCCTGCTGATTTATCTTTAGCCCTGGAATAGCATCATTGAGAAAGTCTGCCATTTCTGATGGTGGTCGCCTTTGACTTGAAGGGTCACTTAAACGGAAACTGTCAAAAATATAGTTTGTGACTTTGGAAAATCTTCCCATTGTTACTGTGTACGGATCTTTCTTCAATTTCTGCATTATAACAAGGAAAACAAGTAACATACAAAAAGCCTCAGATTATTTGGAATTCTTGTACTCAAAGAAAGCAAAACAGGAACAGTGGTGCTGGTCTGAAAGTCATTGAAGTTCCAAGTATCAGTAGTTCCATACAATACATTCATTACATGATTAAAGAAGAAATCTTAAGATAATACTAGTGACCATTTTGAAAGATTGGTTAGCAGCCTGCTGAGTAAGCCTGACCTACGTATAAAAGTGCATGAGGTCTACTGTTTACTTTCCAGTGGTTAAAGCCACAAAATGTCTTCCTTATGCCTAGCTTCTCTATCTTCACAGAGAGAACAGACTTTGAACTACCATGTACTCTGCTAGCAATGTCACACAAAACTTGATTTGACAGCTAAGTCCAGAAACTAATGTAATTCACTCATGAAGATTTTCTTTAATTAAAAAGTCAGTGGGTCAAACCTCTGGCCTTATTCAAATCACTAGAAATTTTGCTGCTGACCTTCCTGAGTCCACAAACCCCACCAAATGATAAAAATGATAAACAGTTTTAACAAAAAAAAAACCCCAACCCTCTTTTAGGCAATACTGCACTCTTTGCTGCTGTATTTCTAGCATTGCTTCGAAACCAGCAGAAAATAACAAGAAAAAGAATATTTAGTCAAGGAAAATTTAGAAGATTTAATTAATGTGTTTTGGTAACCCCTAATTTTTTTTTTCGCTTTTCTCCTTTCTAAAACTATCTGTACCCAAACGTATAGAATCACAGACAACACTAACTTGAATAGATTTGAAATAGTGGCTCAGCGAAGTTAAGAAATTATTAGAACATAGAAAACAACTTCTAAGTGCACTTTCTATAGTAAGCATTTGTTGCAGGATACAGTCAACACTTCTACAATGGCAATGATTCAGGGAATATTTGTGTGACGTGACAGGATGAGTTTTTCTAATAAATGTTTTCAGAATACAAAATTCAAAGATAATACATACTTGTAATAAGCCATATGATGGTTCATCAAAGAGATTTTCAAAAGACTGAGACAGAGACTTGTTCTGAGAATTCACAAGAAGAATCCGTTTATCCTGTGGAGATCTGCAATAAAATTTAAAAAGGGTTTCTGTAAGTACCACCAGTTTTTCCTGGAAATGTTTTTAGAACATTTAGTGTTTTTTCAAGTCACATTTCAGGTTTTGTGCAAAAAAAAAAAAATAATAAAGCAAGTTTGATGCAAGATCACTCAGTTCTTAGCACAAGTTCTCACGCTAACACACTGCAAAACAAGGCTTCCATTTTTCGCAGGGTTAGTCATCATATTCATGTTGAATTGTACTCTTTCATTCTTTCAAAAATCATGTTTTTAATAAATTTTTGAGACATTACTCTGGAAGATAACTTGTCACTCACATGTAAACAAGGTTTTCATCAACTGTAGTTTTCTAAATTTGATAATGGACAAAAAGACATGACAGGAAAGGAAATTCAGTGAGACACAGTCAGCTTCAACACACATATGCTGACACTCCTTTAACATAACAGAGGATGTGAAAAGAGCCCATGTCACCACATACAGTTAAGGAACTCTTCCTACCAATCAGTAAATCTTACGTTAAGGCACCCTTTAAAACATTACATAAAGGAACACGAATTGCATTTCAACGTGCAAAAGCACATCAACAAATTTCTAACCACAGTACTGCAACAGCTACTGTCAGAATAATTCTAAGATTCATACTGATAGGAGCTAAAAAACACCACAGCCTTTGTATTGTGAAACAGAACCATCTCAGTACAGCCCCATAAATTGTTTCTGTGTAGACTCCAAAAGCTAAATGAACACAAACCCGATTTGGCCTAACTCACTGTATTTGTATGCTCTTGTTCTTCAGCGTAACATTTGCTTCTCTGACAGGCTTGCACAGGCAGATGAAAACACGAACAACAAAGACCGTGGAACCATGCTGCTGCCAGTATTTAATCTGTTCTTTTGCTCTCGCCCCCCCCCAATGCCCCATTTTCTCCCCTTCTCTGGCACAGACACCCCATCAATTCATTCACCAGCTCCTGAACCACCAATTTACAGCTCAATATGTGACAGAAGAGAGAACAGCTCGGAAGCCAGGCTGACATTTAAGCCTTGGAGTCGGTAGCCTGGCAGAGAAAAGCCAAGCACTTTGCCATCTGACTCTAATCCATCACAGAGACTTCAATTTATAACACACCTCTCTATTGCTCTCTCCCAAAGCTTAAATCCACTATTTCTAGTCTTTGAAAGAAAAATTACTTTTATTTTTATTAGTACCTGCATCATCTACCGTGTTATTAAAGTCAAAGATAAGAACTTTAATAAGCCTTATCTCTCTCCCATTCCAACAGGACAGGACACTATGAACACCAACGGATATGAAATGCCACAAGAGATCTCATTTTGAGACAGCCAGACACCATAGTCATAGTTCTGAGGCAGCAACAGTTAATTTAGCAAAGGTCAGCTGAGCTTCAAGCAGCACAGGGGCAAAGGCTGAGTCATGTATTATGTTTTCCTTAACTAAAAGAACAAAAAACTTTGTACCATATCTTCATTTCAATTAAACATTCTCTCTGGACAGCCAGTTGGGTATCAACAGCTATTTGGGTAATGTTCAAAACAAATTTGTGAGCAAGATGCTTTATTAAACACTTACTCACAATACCGCGAGTTAGAAAGTGACATCCATGCATACGGTGTTTTCTCAATATTAGACTGGTGCCACCAAACTAGGAAGCACTTAATCTTTAAATCAACGAATTACAAATATTTTGTTCAAGCTTAGTCACTTCACATACACTGATTTCAGCAATGACATGACACTTTATAAGGAACCTTGAATACTGTGTTCAATTTTGGGCCTCTCACTATGAGAAAGATAGTAAGGTGCTGGAGCATGTCCAGAGAAGGGCAATGAAGCTGGTGAAGGGTCTGGAGCACAAGTCATATGAGGAGCGGCTGACAGAACTGGGGTTGTTTAGCCTGGAGAAGAGGAGGCTGAGGAGAGATCTCATCGCTCTGTACAACTACCTGACAGGAGGTTGCAGCCAAGTGGGGTTGGTCTCTTCTTCCAAGAATGAGGAAAAAAAGGCCTCAAGTTGTGCCAGGGGAGGTTTAGATTGGGTATTAGGAAACATTTCTTCACTGAAAAGGATATCAAGTACTGGAACAGGCTGCCCAGGGAAGTGGTTGAGTCACCAACCCTGGAGGTATTTTAAAGATGTGTAGACGTGGTGCTTAGGGACATGGTTTAGTGGTGAACTTGGCAGTACTAGGTTAACGGTTACACTTGATCTTAAACATCTTTTACAACCAAAACCATTCTATGAATGGTGTTAGATAAGGGCAAAAACTTTTCAGGTAATAGGAACAGAGGAAGAAAATATCTATGATGCAAAGATATTTTGGAGAAAAGCTAAAACCTTCTGCCTTAACATCAATATCCCATGTATTACGAACTAGAGGTTGGGAGAGCAAGTAACTGTGCTGCAGTGTATTTGCTTATGGCATCCGGAAAGCTGAGTAAGCATCTCTTCCTAAAAGAGATTGCGAACTTAGACACATCATGTACTACAGCATAACCAACCATTAGGAAACTACAGAAACATAGAGAGACTGAAGCCTGCCATCTCCACAATGGCAGTATTTGTTCTTTTTGCTTTCCTTGAAAAAAGAAAATAAAAAAAAAAAATCGTAATTCATGACTAGACCACAGAAAATAATTTCGTGCCAGAAGCAGAATTTAACTGGAAGAGAAGAAGTAAGAAAACTAGACCTGGAAGTTCCTGCTCAGCAAAATGCTTAACTTTGTTCAAATCTGATTTCCATAGCTGCCTCAGCTTTTTAGTTTAAAGTTCCCTAAGTATCTGCTGTTGCATTCATCAACGCTTAGAACTGTTCGAGGTGGCAATACTAAGCAGCTCAGCACATCCCGAATGCTTGAACATCACCTCAAGTTTCCCTGTCTTACCTTAGCAGGGAACTCCATCTGATAAGCATTCCTGGACACCTCAGTGCACAGCTGCCAGGTCAGACTGCACAAACCCTATGCCACTGACATGTTTAAAAACCAGACACATGAGGACACGACCGCCTCTCTTCACACAGTTTCTTCCCCACCTGACAGCTACTGTTTTCTGCTGTCCCAAGAGGAACGTCCACATCACCTGGTAGGAGGCTACAAAGAACAAGAACTAAGAATAGGCCAGTCAGCCTCACCTCCGTGCTGGGCAAGATCATGGAGCAGATCCTCCTGCAAACTATGCTCAGGCACATGGAAAGTAAGGTAGTAACTGACAACAGTCAACACAGCTTCACGAAAGGCAAATCATGCCTGACACATTTGGTGGCCTTCTATCATGGGGTCACAGCATCAGTGGACAAGGGAAGGGCAACTGACATCATTTACCTGGACTTGTGCAAAGCTTTTGACACTGTCATAGAATCATAGAATCACTAAGGTTGGAAAGGACCTCTGAGATCATCAAGT
>VWZZ01006066.1:152552-164817 GCA_013399095.1 Psophia crepitans | reverse complement strand
TGGATGGGGCTTTGGGCAACCTGGTCTAGTGGAGGGTGTCCCTGCCCATGGCAGGGGGGTTGGAACTACATGATCCTTGTGGTCCCTTCCAACCCAAACCATTCTGTGATTCTATGATTCTAATTCACTGGCTCAAATAAAGGAAGACTTCTAAGTGCCCTTTCAATCACCACAGACTGTCCGAAAGAGTGTGCTTGAAACAGGAACCAAAATCACTACCTGTTTCATTTGCATTCAGTGACACACCAATAAGCAATTGTTTTACATAGCAACGTGGAATATAATTTTTTTCAGCACATTACTCAATAAAACTGGAAATAATGCCCCTTAGTAACACAAACTGTCTAACATTATGCGCAGTAACAAGCTGACAACCAAATGCTCTCCAGAACCCAGATGTCCGACTTATTGGAGCTTAGGTGTCCAACTTCATAAAATGGTTTAAGACACCCTGGTATGTTAGTTTAGATTCCTGGGTTTTTTTAAAATACTTTCAACCATGAATTCAAAAGATACAAACACCTTCTTGAAAATGAAAAGACAAAATAACTTGTTACATAGCAGAGTAGTATTTTCTTGCAAATATTTTATGCCCTCAAGCAAAAAATGTTAAATATAAAGTAGGTTTAGTCCAGGTGTCTCAACATTAAATAAATGGAACTCCACCAAAATTAATGCAAGCATAACTACAGATCTGTACTTGCAGTACTGCATTTTAATTATCAACTTTTCTGTCGCTTATTGCTTTTTATGTGTATTTATGCATATACACATACATATATATTCAAATAATAAGCTCTTTAAATAGTGGCAATTAAAAAACCCAGCAGCTTGAACTCATTAGTTTTAAATTGCTTTTGTTAAAGCCTCAAATGGACTAACTGGAAAGAAGGCATAAGGGAAAATCTTCAACTAAAGTTTCTAGTTGATAGTTAATCACTAGAGCAAAGTTTTGATTAAGTCAATGCAAATCAGTTTGCTACTCAGTCAAATGCACTCACTAGGCCTACTTAAAACTTGATCCTGTTCATTAAATACATGTTATGGGAATTAGTTAGAAAATCTGGAATACATCACCACAGTACACAGGCAACAGATCCCATAGATAGGGTATAAAGCCTTCGGTGACTCACTATACTATACAACACAGGTGTTTTTCCAGTGTTTGCTAAACAGGTTGCCTCAAAAACCTGCCCTAGCCTACCAGCAACTAGCTGGAAGATATCCAGAAATGAGTAAACACAGAACAGTATGCTCAGAAAGTAACAATTTCCTTGGGGAGGAAGGGGAGGGAGGTGTGGGGATGGTGAGATAACAATACTCCCCTGCATCTGCACAAGTAGTGAAATTAGGAAATGAAATGAAAGGAGATTTAAGAGAGAATTCAAAGGAAACCTAGAGGAAAAAACTTAGAAATTAAGATGAAGTTTTGATCCAGGATTTCCTAATCTACAGTTGTACAGACAATATTCCTCCTTACACCTGTATCTTGACCCCCTAACAGCCTTCAGCTTTGGTTTTCTTGACTCTTCCCCTCAAAAAGCTCACGTACAATGCTACAGCCAGTACCATCTCACTCGCTGGTCACACTGACCATGCGACCCTCCCCATGCAGTTGACAACTTCTGATTATCAGACTCCAACACCACATCTTGACATTGTCAAAGCCTTTCGCAAATCAGTTCAATGAATATACAACCCTCATGTCCTATCGGCTTGCTCTCCAGCCTAACAGCATTACTTGGTGAAAGCCTTCCCTACTTGTCAAAGGCAACTCTGACCTGGCTGATGCTACCAATGTGAGAAGAGCTCTCAGCCCAAAGCCATTTCACTGTTCACCTTCACATCTGTCATCAAAATATTCTGTTGCAAGTGATGATAACAAAACACTTCTGAACATAGAATACCTGTTACACTGATGTTACACCTGTTACAGGTATACCTGTTAACACCTCACTGTGTCTTCATGATCTACCTATTCTTATTTACCTTGTTGCCTTCTTAAATTATACTTATGCCTACATGGTGAGAGCAGAACATATTATTTTATTCTGCATTTATGCTATGCCCATCAAAAAGGCTTTTATCCAAGTGAAAAACTTGGAGGTTAACACAAATACGCAACCCCAAGTATTTAACACCATGATAGGGTCTAACTATGTTTACATTCAGAAAGTTGACTCAAAGAGCAAAGATCAAGTATGAAACATTCCCCACAGCAAGAAATTACAGAGGAACAAAATTCTGCAGGAAAATATTTATATATAAATTGATTTAGTTAACAGCACTATGTTACCTCACACACTGATGTCAGGGTTCATAGATATTTCACATAAAGTAGATGATCTCAAATTTTAACACTAATTATCCCATTTAATAGAAGCAGTTCATGAAGAAGGATTTAACTTTACAGAGTGTTCATGAGAAGCTTCTGTACCCACTAGAGGGAGCTACTGAGGTCTTACAGAATCAATAACAGCTCAACAGATTCTAAACTAATTCATAAATTGATCCAACAGTTTAAAAAGTTCAGCCTATATTCCAAATCCATACAAGAAATTACAGTTTCAGTCAGCTTGAAAATTAATTCTACCAATAAAAAAGGGAAAAGAAAATATATCAGGAAGCATGCATCTGAAATTCATTACAGAATTAGAGAAGTAAATCAATAACCCAGATTTTAAATCAGAACTAAGAGTTGTCTGATACTTACTCATTCAGCACTACGTGCTTTTCAAGGCATTTAATCAATAGTTTGCTGTCTCCATGATGGAAGTGGAGAGCTGGAAGCTTCACATCATCCTTCAGACAGAACACCAAATAAGACCATCCCATGCCTTCTTTGTTTTGTTTGATTGATTTCAGATCTGTCAAACTGAACAGGAACGACCACTTGCTTTCTCCATTTGCATGAGTTGTAGTATCTTAAAAACAAAATTACCACACAATTTTAGTTTGAATTCCAGTGTTAGCAATTACAAATGCATCGTATCTGTCACTGTTTCTCTAAAACAAACTCAAAACCAAAACACAAAACTCAATATTGGTTCTGATAATGGAACATATACTGTCCCTTTGGGCTTCCCTGTCTTCTACAGATTTCTAAAATACTGGGCAAGCCCAAACTGCTCCCCTGAAGCTGCGCCTACAGTTTTTACAAGTGACCCAGCAGTTAAATGTACAACCGCTCTATTAAATTCCAGTAGCAAGCTGAATCCCACCAGCATCTCCACCAGGTAGTACTATTTACCCAAACTAAACGTCATATACATTCAATACTGTATGCTATACATTGCACTCAGTATTAGCCATATGCCCTAACACTTCTAACAAAGGAAGCGAGAAGGAATTGAAAATCTCCCCACGCGCCCCCTTCTCCCATACTGTGCAAGCACGTACGGACTCTGTGTAAGACTGTACAAGTTCAAAGAGAAGGGATTATATTTTACTTTACCAGAGGACACAAAATGGCCAGAATAGCTGGAGCAAATCTGGCACACCCACTGGGCTGCCCCCATCAACTTACAGCAACTGGAAATAAGCAAGAAGGGGCAAAGAGCATAATACAAGTCAGTAGTGCTCACTGACACTTCAGATGAAGAGGTACTCTTGACACTTGAAGATGAAAAATCAATACAAATCAGTGATGTAATAAACTATCCTATGCCTGACAGAGATGCTTGTTGTAGCTTTGTATCGTGCTAGCACTAAAAGTTTCTCTCAAGCGCAGTGTTCTAGGAGCAAGGACTGTGCTTTACCCAAAAACATTCATAACCTTAAGTCTAAACCCAGCACTCATACATGACATAGATAACATTCAAAAACCTCACAGATGTGATGAAACAAGCACAAGGCTCCCCAGTTATAGGCTGAGAAACAATAGAGGGAAAACAAGTACTATAAAAAAAACTACTGCAGGCAATCAGAAAAAAGATTACTCGAGAACCATTGTCCTTTCCCCTTTCCACTCCCCCCCTTTTTTTTTTACAGTGTATCTACTGAGACACTATAACAAAAATTATGTAGCTATAAAATTATTTTGCCAAAGTAAAAAAGATCATATAAAAAAGACCCACGTACCACATAACTATATTCCATCTCCCCCTGCTGTTGCAGTATGGAAAGGCATCTGAGCAGTAAACCACTTATTTTACTTTCTAACATGACACCTAGTTCAAATTCCATTTGTTTGAAAGAGTGCAAAAGCCCAATGCAGATAAAACTGCTACATCATCTAGTAATGATCGTCACAGCAAGAAGTTGTATTTAATATTTATTTTCAATACAATTCTTTAGCAACTTAAAGAAGTTCTTAGATTGGAGGCAGACAGCAGGTATCCCATTGTGAATTTTTTCCATACCCAGAGATTCACTCCTTACCACAAATGACTCCCAGCTTTTCAGTTCCTAATAAAATCCATTTTACTCTAAGAGGCAATTTTTCAGTTACAAGTTACCACAGAAAACAAGACACCCCACACATTTTTTTTAACGTACCTCCATTTGAATGGGGTTTCTTTTTAAAAGAGACTGTGGTGACCATGTCCCATTCTGCTTCATAACTACTTGGACGGTCTGCTCCTCGGGAACATTTTTCTTTAGGAGTTTGAGTCCACTCCACAACAGAACTGGAATCCTGAGCGGGGAAAAAAAAGTGACTATCAAAAAACACGAGGCATTAAAATTGAGCTAGCTTCTCAGATTCATCAAGAATAATCATCTTCATTTTCACAGATTAAAACAATCTGTAGTATTCAAATCCTACGAAACACGATATAGTTCAACACAGGAAATCTGGACCTATGAGTAAGAAAATGGGTTTTTATTACTTAATAAATTCAACACCGTACAAAAATACCCTAGCCACTCTTGCAGATTCTACTAACGTCAACTTTTTATTTAAATGTAAAACAAATCTTTCTTGTTTAGTCACATCCTCTTAATACTGCTTAAATACCACATTACACTGGATCTTGGAACCTCCATACACTTCTATTTTTATTTTGCATTAAAACAGTACCTCTTTGTTTTGAGTCTAATTATGAAGAGTGACTCACCAGACAACAACGTAATAGATGCAGGGAAACCGGTGACTGAGATACACTTGCACTCATTTGGTCCTTACTATTCATAGAGATAGTCCCCTTCTGTTTTATACATAAACCAAGTAAAAACTAAATAGTCACCAGTATCCCAATAACCTGAACCAGGCTGCAGCTCACAACTATGATTCCTACATGTAGCTATTAATACCAACAATAATCACATAAATAGACTCTGCTTCCATTTATGAGATCATCTACGCATAAGCAAACACAAAATAAAAATCACTGGAGAAACAGAATGAAGAACACTAACTAACAAACATACCTTTCCAGCACAGAGGATATTAGAAGTATCCAGAGTATCATCCAGTGGTTTCCAATCTACTATTACTTCATTTTCCTACAATACAAATGATCATTAAAAAATTCAGTACCACACAACAAAGTACATAACTCCTGGTATTATGGTACAACTTGAGCGCCCGCACACACAGATAGAAAAAAAATGATGCAGACGATGTCAAACATTGTGTGATGTTTGTTCATTTACAAAACCCGACAGTTAAAAAGACATTTAAGATTTGCCAAACATGCTTTGTGCTTCACCAACAAATATACGAAGTTTCCGTAACTGTATTATGCAAATACCTTTTCAATGACACGTAGTACTCCTGATATCAAGCTGTCCTGGTCATCATTTTTTCCACAGGATGAATGAATGAAAACTCCTTCTTGCTCGTATACAACCTACAACAAAGTGAGTAATGAAATAAAAAACAAGATTTTAAAAGTGTTTCTCTCTGCTGTTGTACTCATTATCATTTTGACTTGCCTACATAAGTTGAAGTGAACACCTCTAGCTTGTCAGGGGTTTTGTTACTCTTCCTTCCTCCCCACCCCCAAGATCTCAGTCTTTCACTTACTTATATCAAGAAACAATAGAAAACGAAACTTGTTAAATTTGCTCTCTAAGCAATATACCAACTACTATTACTTGAATAGCAAATCCCAAGAGATGTATGCAATACCTACTATTTTTTAAATCAGTGGGCAGAGGTTCGTGTAGAGATACTAGATAACTTTTAAAACATTAAAAAGCTTTCTTACATAGTCTGCCTTTTCCCCACTTGCCACAGAAGCATGTTTAAAGTAATACCTTATTTTAATTTAAAAGTGGACAGTCTGATGTACAAAAGATTAGCTCCACAGAAATAAAAAACTTCAGCCTTAGATTAAACAATGGCCCAACTCTACATTCAGGGTGAATGGCAAAGGTTCCATTTCAAAAGTAGAATACGTGACAGATGAGAGAGGCTTGCAGGAGTACACACTGCCCATGTAACTTTTGCATTTAAGCATTTCAAAAACTCTTCACAGTATTCTGATCATATCCTTAAAAGAAAGTCAGAGAATTCTTGCTTGTCAAGATTCAGCAGGTCTTCAAAGCCACATGCTACGCATACTCTTAAAAGCTCTATGAACAATGTAAACGGGTTCTGTTTTAAACAGCTCTCTCAAAGAAAAGAGGAAAGCCCCTAATATACCAAACATAGATTCTGTGGAAGTGAAATACAAACGGTATTTTTTTTACAACCATGTTAATTTTCAAACCAAGCTGTGAACACTGCCTTAAGAAATACATTTTTTTAAAAGGCAAGACCCAAGCAATTAATTAACTAATTAGAGACAGATATTGTATTTCTTTGGCACTGAAATATCAGTATCTCTCAACTTGCTGACTTGTCAGATTTTTAAAACCATCACATTTACAGTCAGGCCAGTAAACGAAAAGATTAGGTGTGTAAGCTTAATTAGCCAAGAATAGAGACCTTAAAAACGTCAAAAACACCCATTTAACTCATCCTTTCTGTTGTAGATTTATTCTTTAAGTTCTCTTTACACAAGCAAGAAATTTCAAAACTGTCAAGTTTTGTCATAAAAATATCACTTGGAAGAGACCTCCAGAGGTCACTTGGTCTAATCTCCACCTTGAAGGATTATTGCCAACACTACGTCAAGCTATCTTTCAAATATTGGAAGCCTTCCTTCTTCTCTATTAGTTTATTTTTCTCTTTTCTATTAATAATTAAAAAAAAAATCATCCATTCCTACCAAATATCTGGTTTTAAATTCAGTTCTTGTTTAATCAAGGCAATTTTGGAATTCATTTAAATTTTACCTGTTAGCTATTTGTACCTGATCTATCACCACAATTTGTTGGCAGTATGAACCAAAGTGTTCAATCACTGGGACAGCTGTTGGAGAAAAAACTATTTGTATCAGAGTTATACTGGTAGAAGTGCATTTATGCCAATAATGTCAGTAAGTACCATAAAGTATACCTTCTCAGTCTAGAAGGTACACAATCTAATAACTGGTTTTATTATTTTCCACCATTAAACTTGCAGAAGGACAAACCTTTCACAGGAAAGGAAAACATGTTCCCAATGCCACAGTTGTCATGCAACTGAAAAAATCTACATTGCTTTGCATTACAGTTCCTGCTCCCTGCCCTGTGCTCTACCAAAACAGGCAATAAAACTGAAGAAGCAAAAACATGGCCAGAAGTTTGGAGGATATCAGTAAAATAGAGGACTTATCATGATGCATGTTATTTTCCTTCTGTTACTTGAAAGAAAAAATTCTCCAAGTTTGAAAGGCCAGAAGGCCAAACTGTTGGGATTTACTTTTACCCAATAACAGGTGCAATCTTTATTTATTTTTTCCAACCATTATCAAGTATTTCATATAACTGAGCTTAAAATGTGCAATCTGTTTTATATCATTGAAGACAAATTTTGAGTCACACACAGACAGGAGTCTAGAAAATGCAATCATACAACTAATTAATCTTACAAAAATACTATCTAGGAAGCCCTTCAACAGCTTATCCAACTACAAAGTATTTTGGAAGTCACCATCTCTGAATTATCTGAAATACTGAGTTGCTCTGTTTAGCAGCACTTTGTAAGATAACTCTGTAACTGAATTTGAATAAGCTGATTTTGAGAATATGATTTTATAATGGTAGGACCTGAAGATTAGCTGTACTTTACATAATGTTCTTAGCAAGCTGAAAATTCAAAAATGCTACCAAGTATTCTTATAGCACCTTACAGTAAAATGTAGCTTGCGATAGTTTTTTATTTTGATATTACACCACTGGCAAGCTATTAGTCAATTCAAAGAGGGAAAGTAACGTTTAATTACACACACGAATAATAAGTACGCCAACAGTTAGATTTGAATAAAACCCCATCCATCGGTAGACAACGGCTGTACCACCACGTAGCTCGGCCCCTCACACCATGCAGCCCACAAAGGTGTTTGCCCTCAGCCTCCACAGCCCAACCATCAGGCAAACGTCTGGTCCGTCAGCACACACGGCTCTCTTAAGGAGCCAGGAAAACAGACATTTCAAAATTAGGCAATAGCAGCGTACGCTGCCGCTTGCCTCAACACCGGGTTACTGCAGAACATCCGAGTATCTTGAATATCATTGTGGGACAACTGACAGCAAATGTTGGAGGATGATCAGAAGCATCATTAAAATACTACGGACCTGTGTAAGGTGTGCACGCAAAATCTATGTAGTGAGATCCTGCTACACATGGGGACAGTAGAAGGAATTAGATGTGAGCATGGCAGGATAATGAGCCCATTGCACACTTATTAAAATTTAACGTAACTGTAACCCCTCAAATCCAACCAAAACCTGCACCAGTATTACCTGTCAACACCCTTTGCACAGGAAAGCAACCCAATTGCCTTTAAATCTTGATAACTTTTTGGCTTCAGTGACAGAGGTGTATGATCTGGAAAGGCCTCATTATTCACTGTGTGAGATAGTCTTAAAACCATCACCGGTTCAGTTAGTTGATTATGTTTCTTGTACTACAGGACAGAAAAACAAGATACTAGCTCACCCTGTATTTCTACTACTCATTATTTTATGTATTTCATCATGGCCTCTTTTTCAAAGGTGAGAAGTAGGTGGAGTCAAGCTCCATCTTTCATTTTCTTTTCATATGATTAGCGTCATCACTCTTTCTCTAAGTCTGCACAACATTGATATGCTCATCATGAAAAAATGCAAGTTCCTGTTAATAAGTGCACACACAGGTGACTAGATAAGTCAGCATGTCCCTAGGATTTTAACAAAACCCAAAGGTACTCCTCACCCACTATTACAACCCTTCCACCCATCCACCCAGTAAGAAACCTGCGCTCTGCAGAGTCAAATGACTGGTGATGAAAACAGAGCCTCAGGGGAGAAGAGCAGCCAACGTTGCCTAGATGCTTGAGGCCAAAAAAGTTGTCCAGCCATGAAAGGCCTACCTACAGATTTAAACAATGGTGGTTTTGTTTTCTTCTGTACCTATTTGCAAGAATCTGTTGAACTGTCCAGAGAGATGCATGTTCCTCAGGTTTAGATGTTATTACAAACATGAAAGCCAGACCCTGCTGGTCCCACAAAACAAAAAACAAATGAAAAAGGGGACAGAAGAGTGTTTGTCAAAAGCATGCTCTAACACAACCAAGGCAAATGAAGATGTGATGCAACATGAGCTAAACAGCTTTGAAAATTACTTGTATTTAAACAAAATTTCATATGTAGAGCTATGAGACAGAATATCAGAATTACTCAAAGGTTTTCAGACATCTGACTAGCTTAAAGCTAGTTCTATGCAAAACAGTTTCCAGATTTATCCTTCTATGGTATCCTTAAGTTTCTCAAAAGCTTCAAATCATAAGTTTCCCTAAGTTGTCATGCTTATCACTGGAAAAGCATTCAGTTGGCAACTTCTTTCTATAAAGAAATGATAGAGAAAGTAGGGGGAAAAAAAAAAGAAAAAAGATAAGTTTGAAGGTTTTTACATCATCTTTTAAAGTTTGAAATATGTATTCAAGAAGATTATGTTTGCAGGTCTTTCCTGCTTGTCAAGCGGGTCTACACTTGCATTCTGCAAGCATGACTTACACCACATTTATTTTTCCAGTTCTATGGAATGAAAACTAGACCTATTACATATTCAATTCAGAACCCTACCAGAAGCTAAAAATCGATGCAAGAGTTTCCAAATGCTGGAAATCAAGCCACCTTGATCTGTTTCGTGTCTTTTCTCATAGGTGCTATGGAAGTAAAAGCCAAATGCACAATTCATCTAATCAGTCATTAAAAGTGCTGTGTCACATAGAGACTATGGCTATTCCATCTCACACACTGACACAGGGTCTGTAAAAACAGGGAACCACAGCACAAAAATCAGGAAAGCTGCATCAAGGAATAGTTGTCTACCCACCTACTGTAAAAAACAGAGGGAAGCAGCAGGATGTAGGCTCAGTTTACATGTCATGGCATATGCTAGTTAAGGCTCTGGAAAACTGTTCAAGTATTTATATTCCATGTCCAGCAGAAAATAGCTTTCTGAAGTCCCACTGTTGTCCCAGTAACATTTTCTGAGAAAAAAAAAAGGTATCATACTGCAAGGACACAGCATGGACAATTCATATCTTCAGCTTATTAGAGTGCTTACACTGAGCAGGCAACATTTGTAGCTTTTTATTGCCAAGGACCAGAAGGCCTCCCACATAGCACATAAACAATTACAATATATTCCAGAACACGAGCAAAATTTTGGGATTAAATGTTTGCCATTTGATGGCAATTTACACACCTGTGCTAGCAGCTAGTGAAAGGTGACAGAGCTGCACCCAAAGACTATGTGGTGTAGGCAAAAAAGAGGACAGCTAGGATCTGGGGCTACCACAGAAGAGGGCGGTCCTGCCCTCCTCACCGATGTATTTCTCACCCTCCCTGTGCTGACCACCCTAAGTACTACCTGATGTCACGTGCACTGATCGTTCATACCTTATACTCTTGCTCTTACGTTTGTCAGGCACCAACAACCTGCCAAACGCAGAACACTGAAGAGAATGGAGAAGCACTGCAACTCTCCCAGCTGGTTAGCTAGTCCCATCGTTCAGACGCTTCATACTCTCTCTCCCCATGTTCTCATCCAACTCACTCTCCTCTTCTGCCAGAGAGTACAGCTCGGGGCCAGCATCGCTCTACCAAGATCCCATTCAGCTTCTCATGACAGACACAGCTTGCAGCACTTACACAGTGAATCAGCCACTACTCTGGGGTCACTAAGTAATTACAACCCTGTGCAAAACCTGATTCTAACAACTTTTCAACAGCAGATGCTGCTCTGCAAAGCATCAAACTAACGTTACTCGACCAACATGATCTTCTGTTCCGCAGAAGATATCCTATAACTTCTGACATTTGAATTTTAATAGAAATATAAAGCCATACCCTTATATATCTTTAGTTTGCTGAACCTATGGCTCAACTTTTTTCCTAAGAGAGCAAGATTTCACACTCTCCTAGTCTTAAAAGAGTAAAACACCAAGTTTCTATGTGGAGGAAAAAAACAAACCGCAAATATTGTTCACGTTGTGACAAAAATGAGAAAGCTCGCAACAGCAGGAATCGCATATTGTAAGAAACTTTTCTTGCTTGACAATATTAACTTTTTTCAGGTTCTTTCTGCCTTAGGTGTACTGAAGATTTCTTGAATTGCAAAGTATTTCTGCCACTTAAGCTACAATAGTGGAATATCAGTGAAAATACCAGTCTATTCAGTGTACTGAGAGTAAGAGCTTGAGGGGTAACATGAGAAATCCTTAATGAACATACAGAAATTTCAGAAACTGTGAATTGCTTTACATTCAAGCATAATGAAACCTTAACTAAATTCAAGAGGCAAAGGCAGGTACACGCTTCTGTTCACAAAGAAAACCTATTAAGCCCAATGTATTCAGAAAGCATTACGATTCTGTACACAGTAAATGATAAAGGCTGAAAAAGTTATAATGCAAATTTTTAAAATGAACTGCTTAATTAAAATGGCACAACAATGCATAGTATGGGAGTCTCTGTGCCCCCAAATTTCACTAGTAGAAGGTGCAGCAGGGCACCACCTACACCACACATTATGTATATACATCTGAAATAATTTGCTGTATCTGTGTGTACTGGGTTTGCATGAAAAGGTTTTGATAGCAGGGGGCTACAGGGGTGTCTTCTGTGGGAAGATGCTAAGAGCTTCCCCCATGTCTGACAAAGCCAATGCCAGCTGGCTCCATGACAGACCCAACCACTGGCCAAGGCTGAGCCCATCAGCAACAGTGGTAGCACCTTGGGGATAACG